>BQNB010168909.1:0-13838 GCA_026074375.1 Tanacetum coccineum
GTGTAGATGGGTAAAGGTGCTTCCGGGTATGACCGAATATAATTTATTGCGAAACGTAAGCGTTTTACGTAACCAACAAAAATAAATTATAAAAAGTTATAAATTATACTCCTAATAATCATATAACACTTGCTTGATGTAAACTTTAATTTGTTTGATGTCCGTTTACATTGAACGTTGATTTTTAGTTTACGCGATTTAACTATAAGATAATAATTAAAAACTCTAAAAATAAATAATGGAATTTATTAAAGTTGTAAGTAACCTGAAAATGAGAAATGTTACACGCTTGGTCTTTTTCAAACTGTTATCAGACATTTTGCCTTTTGGTTTCCAAATCTGCTTTCCTTTATTCAAGATAATTTTAACAGTGGGGGTTGCATTAACAGAATTCAAACTTTTTAAAACACACATATGATGATTCATAGAAATCAAGCATTTGTTACACATTTTGCACACAGATTCAGAATTCGAATTAATTACAACACGCTTAGAGCTAATGCTAGAATCAACTCGATTCACTTTTGTCCAAACAGACTTATTTTTCATAGGGTGGTCTTCTACAGTCTTCTGATTCACACTCTTAGCTGGCAGGTTCCTATTGTTCTTTGTATTGCTTCTAGGCTTTGATCCACTAGCTTTAGTAGAACTGTTTACTCCTGTAGAAGGAATCACAGGGATATTAGAATGTTGAACTTTCTGGTGTTCTTCGTGTTTCTGTGTGTTACTAGATGAAATTCCTGGTTTATCATTAAAAGTAACTTGCTTTTTCCTAGTTAAAGGGGTAGAGGCAGTCCTACTTCTAAGGTTGGGGATTCTCTTCTGAAGGTTTAAAAAATGGCTGCCCAAGCAAGCAAGGTGGCCGGTGAAGCCTCTGATCCTCTAGATGTTGACAGTGATGCTGATATTCATGGTATGCTCTTGTTATCTTTTAGAATAGGTGTACATTTACCATTATTGAATGATCTTCTTCCTTCTTTTACAGAGTTTCCTTCGGCCAAAGAGTTAAAATTTAGCTGACTGTCATTGGGTTGTGTCTCATGTTACTTCTCCCTCTTGAAAGGAACATCTTCGTCAAATAAGCATAAAATAGCTTTGTGATATTCATGATTGAGCGTATATGCGCCAAGTTGTTCTTGACAACGTGTTGAATAGTAGGACCCGAGAGTTGATTTTTGCTCTTCATAAGGCCACAACTTCGTATGATGCTATTCGGGCTAGGGAACTTAAGAAGGACAAAGCTTATGCTGAGTTGGAAAGGAAGTGTAATGAAGCTCTTCTTGACCTAAATAAGAATCCATTGGTTGCTGATATGCAGACTGTGATTGAGACATTGCAGGGGCGTGTTGAAGGTCTTCATAGTGAATGTACCTGGCTTATCCTTGAAGAGAAAAATGGATTAATTATAACCAAACATTGTTTGTCCTTCAGTCTAAAATCGAAGTCCTTAAATCGGAGAGAGATTGACTCAAGCTCTCCGAGATTCAGCTTTTGCAAGAGATGGATGCGTTAAAGTAGGATAGGGCTTCGATCGTTGCCAAAGTAGTTCCAGATGCTACTATAAAGCTTATTCGTAGTGATGAAATGGGTATGCGTGTTGCTAAGCTTGTTAAGGCCTCCATTATATATGGTAGGTGTGTTGCTTTCAAAGAAGTAGCCAAACTTAAAGAGCCCTTTGTCATGGAGAAGATGGTTGGTTGTCCTTCTTCAAAGCAAGAGTACGACCAAGCTGGTGATGATTTGGCGAACGCGTCGTATCCTTTTTTGTTTAAGTATGTCAATGACCCCTGTGCTTCTCTAGAACAACTATTGTCGAAGAAACTGGATTCTTTACGTTCAAAGCCTTCGTATGTGAAGGCTAAATGACTTTACATTGTTTCTGCTAGATGGGTGGCATGTACCCATGATATTTTGAGCAAATGACTTTTGTAGTTTTTCCTTGTCTTTTTGTATATGATTTTTGCCTGTTTTGATTTTTTAGGAGAGCTAACGTGAGTTCAGGTGTTTATTTTTGAATGGCTCATGTGTGGCCCTTCGTCACCCCCTCTAACGTTTTATTTTTCTTGATAATGTGAATTTAGGTGTTTGATTTCAAAGGGCTCATGTGTGGCCCTTCTTCACCACTTTGACATTTTATTCTTCTTGATAACGTGAATTTAGGTGTTTGATTTCAAAGGGCTCATGCGTGGCCCTTCTTTACCCCTTCGATGTTTTATTCTTCTTGATAACGTGAATTTAGGTGTTTAATTTCTAAGGGCTCATGTGTGGTCCTTCTTCACCCCTTTGACATTTTATACTTTTTGATAACGTGAATTTAGGTGTTTGATTTCGAAGGGCTCATGTGTGGCCCTTCTTCACCCCTTCGACATTTTATCAAGGAGGTATAACATGAATTTAGGTGTTTGATTTTGAAGGACTCATGTGTGGCCCTTCTTCACCCCTTTGACGTTTTATCAAGGATGTAAGGCTCATATGTGGCCTATTAACAAGAAATGTAGACTGTTGAAGCAAATCCATTTCATTAATAGTGTAGAAAGATTTACATCATTTCAACTATGAACACTTAGTTTGCTACACTTTGATGAGGATTTTTTGCTAACAAATATCCCCCCACACTAAAAAACATCAAAGAAACCGGAAATTTCCTTAAACACACATAAAACATTATACGCATATTTGTTCCGTTCCATGTTCGATCAATTGCTTCGCCAGATAGCATTTCTAGTTTATAGGCTCTGTCTCCGTAGGCTTTTCTTACTCTGTAAGGTTCTTCCCACGTTGGTCCCATTTTTCCTTGATATTCTGCCTTGCTAGCACTATTTAATCGAAGCACATATGTTCCTGGCTTGAATGTGGATGACTTAACATTTTTGTTGTAATAGCCTTCCAATTTTTGTTTGTAGTGTGCTTTCTTTATCGCTGCCATTTTTGTTTTTTCTTCGAGAACGTCCAGGTCTTCTCGTCGCCTTTTTTCATTTTCCTTGGAATTAAAGTCTTGGACTCGTTTTGTTTCCATGCTTATTTCTATAAGGATGATAGCTTCTGATCCTTAGACCAGGCTAAAATGGGTTTCCCCATTACTGGACTTAGGTGTGGTTCTATGCGCCCATAGGACTTGCGGTAATTCATCCACCCATGCCTGGTGTGCCATTCCAAGTCTTCGTTCCATGCCTTTGACGATTTCTCTGGTCGTCACTTCTACCTGCCCATTTGCCTGAGGGTGATAGACAGACGTGAATTCTTGGAGAGTTTCGAGTTTCTTACAGAATACAGGGAATGTGCCTTCTACGAATTGTTTCCCATTATCTGAGATTATTATCCGAGGCCTTCCAAATTTGCACACTATATGTTCCCATATGAATTTTTCCATATGTTTGTCTGTCGTAGATATTAATGGTTTTGATTCGACCCATTTTGTGAAGTAGTCTATGGCTACCACTCAGAACCTTGTACCCCCTGACGTTGTTGGTAGGGGACCTACGATATCAATTCCTCATTGTGAGAAAGGCCAAGCTGACGTGATCGATGTCATTTCCTGTTTCGGTTTTCTATGTACCGAGGAGTAGATTTAGCATGCTTCACACTTGTAGATTAACTCTTTTGCATCTTTGTGCATGGATGGCCAGTAATACCCTAGTCTTGTTATTTTTGATACAACTGATCTAGGGCCTGAGTGCATCCCACAAGACCCTTCGTGCACTTCCTTTATGATGATCTTGGCATGCATTAGTCCTACGCACCTCAACCATGGTAACATGTACGACCTTCAATATAGCCTCTCTTCGATCATCCTATATAGCGGAGCTTTGATGAGTAATTTCATTGCCTTTTGCGGATCATTTGGTAGGATTTATTCCTTCAAGTATTCTCGGATGGGTACCATCCAGCTATCCTCATCTTCCTTGACTACGTCAGTGATTTCTTTTTCTGTGACTGACTTGGTCTGTATGACTTCGACTAAAACTTCCTTTACAAGATTTGAGAAGGTCATTGATGCTAGCTTGTCGAGGGCGTCTTCTTTCTTGTTCTGTTCTCTTTTAATGTGCTCAATTGAGTAGCTGGGAAAGCTTAACAGGAGGCCCATTGTTTTTTCCAGGTACTGCTTAATGGTTTGTTGTTTGGCTTCAAAAAGTCCTTTAACTTGATTTGCTACTAGCTGAGAGTCTACAAAAATTGCTAATTCTTGTATTTGCATCTCTTTAGCTATGCGCAACCCTGCTATGAGTGCTTCGTATTCCACCTTGTTGGTGGTGGTTTTGAATTCAAACCTTAATGCGTACGTATATTCTTTTCCCTCTGGGTTTACTAACATTAGCCCTGCTCCTGAACCATCAGAGCTTGAGGCCCCATCGGTGAATAGTTTCCATGTATTCTCTAGTTCTGGTTCTTTTCTTTTGGCCTCTCCATTCTTCTCCTCTTCTCTTTCCGTAGGTGATGTTTCTATGAGGAAGTCGGCTAGTATATGCCCTTTAATTGAGTTCCTGCCCTTGAATTCTATTTCATGTTATCCTAATTCAATGGCCCATTTAGCTGCGCGCCCTAATTTTTTTGGTTTTGCCAAGACTTGCTTTATCGACATGTCACTGAGAACTTGTATTGGGTGCACTTGGAAATATCTTCGGAGCTTCCTTGCGGCGTACAAGAGGGAAAGTATGAGCTTTTCCAACTTCGGGTACTTTTGTTCTGCTTCATGTAGTGTTCGACTTACAAATATGCGGGAGACTGTTTCTTCCCCCTTTCCGCCATTAATACTGCACTTACATTCCTTTTCGAGGCTGCAAGGTACACTGTTAATGTCTCATCCTTGGTTGGTATAACCATTGTTAGGAGTGACTCTAAGCATTCTTTCATTCTTTAGAAGGCCTCGTTTGCTTCTGTTGTCCACTAAACCATCTTTCCACTCGTGCAACTTTTCAGGGTTTTCATGAAAGGGAGGGCCTTCTCTGCGCTTTTCGAGCGGAATCTGTTTAGGGCTGCCAACTTTTTGCCGAAGCTTTGTAATTCACTGACTGTTTTAGGGGGTTGTAGGGCTGATATGGCCTTTACCTTGGAGGGGTCTGCCCTTATGCCTTGCTTCGTAATCAGATGACCGGAATATATTCCTTTTTCTACTCCAAATGAGCATTTTCTTGGGTTGAGCTTTAGGTTAATCGCCTGCAGTATTCCAAGGGTTTCTTCAATGTCGGCTAACATCTCTTCTTCGGAGTCACTTTTTATTACCATGTCGTTGGCGTTAACCTCCATATTCCTTCCTATCTGACTACCGAAGACTTTATCTATGAGTCTTAAACCGAAGGGTAGCCTTCTATAGCAAAAAACTCCTTCTCTTGTGAAGAATGCCGTTTTTTCTTCATCCTTCTCTGCCATGGGAATTTGATGGTATCCTTTGTAGGCGTTTAGGAAACACTTTAGTCGGTATTTGTGGAGGTTTTCCGCCCCTAGTTTAGCTGCGGGTAAAGGACGGGGTTCTCTGATGCATGCTTTATTTATGTTTGTAAAATCTATGAGCAGCTTCCACTTCCCATCATCTCTTTTCATAATGATTGGGGTTGATACCCACGTCTGATACTTAACTTCTGGCAGAACTCCTGCTTCCACCAACTCTTCTACTTGAGTGCGGACAACTTTGTTTCTTTCTGCGGCCAGGCTTCTTTTCTTTTGTTTTATCGGTTTTGTATGATTGAACACATTCAGCTGATGTTCGGTGCTGAAGGTTTCTTCTCTGATAATTAATGTTCTCGGCACTCTTGTTATATGGGATGTAGTCCATGCGAAAATGTTTGCGTGCGCGCTTAGGTTATCTCGCAGCCGCAATTTTATCCTTGTTGGTAATTGTCTCCCTATGGTGACTTTCTGTTCTAGGTATTCTTTATCTATCACTATCTTTCTTATGTGTCTATGCAACTAAGGATGTCTTTCGTATCAACTTGACCATTATTGGTTGAATTTCCTTCTTCTTCTATTAACCTCTGTGAGTTTTGGTCTGAGAAGATGGTACCAACGCCATTAGGCATGTGAAATTTTATAGCTCCATGTAATGTAGATACTACGATCCCCATTTCTTGCATAGCTGTTCTCCCCAGTAGTAGGTTATGCGTTGAATCTGACCTTATGATTACGAATGTAAGTGTCTTCGTGATCGCGTGGGGACCTTCTCCGATTGTGACTTCTAACGGTACTTCTCCTAACAGCCACGACTCTTCTCGTGAAAAGCCCATAAGGGGAGTGTTTTAGTCTACTCAAAGAGATCTGATTGATGGTTTCAACTTTAGGAAGCAGTGTTTATATATTACTTTGCATGAGCTTTCGTTGTCCAAATATGCCTGGTTTACCTATCTTCCTGATATGTATACCTTGATTACTACTGGGTCTGATGAGCCCTCATTTGGGATGGGGGGAAACATGATTTCTTTCATCTCGTTGTCATTCGCAGGTCTCTTCTTCAGCCTGTGGTCTCTTCTGCTTACAATAAAGATATAGGTTTTTTCCAATGCTGGCTTTTCTTCTTTCTTCGTTTCTCCTTACTGAGTGTCAGAAGTCTTTTCTATTTTCTTTGTCACCCCTTTTACCAGATGGGTTAGTTGTCCTGTTTTGACATATTCTTCTATCTGATGCTTTAGCTCTTGACATTTAATTGTTTCGTGCCCGTAGTCTTTGTGAAAATGGCAGTGTCTTGTCTTGTCTTTAGACCAATTAGGCCCAGGCAGCCATGGGGGACATTCGAAGGTCTTGGCTACTCTTTCTGTGGCGAGAATCTCTCTAGGGCTTTTGACTAGATTGGATAGTAATTTGTGACTTTCCCCTTTGTAAGGGAAGGACCAGCTTTTGTCCATTTGACCCTTGTTGTTGTTCCAGGAAGATTTTCTTGATCTTTCGAAACTATCTCTTCGATCATTTGAGACGCCATTACTGGCCACCTCTCTTGCTTCGACCTAGGTTGTAACACCCCCATTTTGATACATATAGCAGCGAAAGCTAATCTGGGGTATTACTTCATAGTACAACAGTCATAATCATAGAAAATGACTCATAAAGAGACGTTTTTGGAAAAAGTTGTTATCATTCATTTATTCATCAGAGTTTTTACAAAAGAGAGGTCCCAAAATCTAAAAACATAAAGTGAATGATAACAGTTTAGCCATCTTCAAGTCCGTGCCACTCCGTGTCATAGTTTGCTCAATTACCTGAGATAAACATGCTAAAAAGGTCAACACAATGGTTGAGTGAAATTCATAGGTTTATGATAAATAGTGTGAATACAAGTCATCATGGATAGTGGGTTACGTTGTTATACACCCAAAAATAGTGATAATTGCAATGAGTACAATTATTATAGAAAACAGTATCAATAGTGTATTATTGCGTCTAAGCTCATGGCACACAAACTGACTTGTGTATATATCAATAATGATATATATAATGATAATGGCCCCCGGTGTAGGTAATTGCCATATACCTATGAGATTCAAATATAGTGCGTTTGGTTACCTATCCGGCTAACACAAACGAGATTCGTCAATCTCGATAGATCTATCCACAATATTCGTGTTCACTCGCAAGTGATTAATGGTCCATGATAGTGGGGTCTTTCGGCATAAAGGGACTTAGATCACAAGCAATAATATATCAAGATAGCATACATTTGGAAAACACTTGTATTCACAATTTATAGCATGTATCCCCCTCACGGATTTATGAAAACATTCAAGAGATTTAAAAGTGAGGCTATGAACTCACCTTAACAGGGAAAATCTGATTGATGACAAAAGTATATGAAATGAAAGTAACGGCTTCGTCACACAACCTGGGTAATATGTCAAGTCTTAGTTTGATTGGATATGTTTTATGTCATAATGAAATATCACTTTGATTGGATTTATTATGGAAATATTGTATCACTGTTCGGGCCATCATAATTCAGAGGTCATGTAGTAAACGTTTGAGGAGCCAGGACACTTTAAATCGTAAATCCAGCAAACTCGTCAAAACGTATACCCAAATGAAACCCCTTACATGAAGCTCCCTAGTAATGTGATACATTATAGTTTTAAGTTTCTTCAAAAGCTAGAATAATTTTTATATATTTTTATAATTAATATAAAAATATAATATTTTATAAGTTTGCGAAAGTTACGATATATACCCCTATGCATGGAAACTTTTGCAAAACAAGTCCAAAAAGCCATGCAAGGTTATTTTAAGATTCCAAATGATATTTGCAGGTTATAGCTTATTAGGATAAGCTAAAATAAGAAAGAAATAAAGGATCTGTTAGCTAGAAAATCAAAACGGACCATTTTTAGGGTTTTTTTATCAAAAACACATGGGTTTGAGGATTCAAAGCTTCAAACAAGAGTTCATATATGATCTTAAGAGTATTATAAACATTATTGTACAGAATATAAGCTTATTGAACAAGATCTTAGGCTTACTTGAGCTAAAATGGGTCAAAATGGGGTTTTCGGGTTCATACGCCTAGTAATGACTTCAAGGCTTCATTTTTCTTGCTTCTTGGCTTCTATTCTGAGCTTAGGGACTTCTCTTGATCTTCTATTGCTGCTATGGAAGGATTAGAATTCCATTTGAGGGTATGAGATGAGATGCGTGGGATGATTTGAAAGTTATGCATGTTTCGGCTATTTATAGTGTTCAAGGAGCCTTAGTGCCTAAGTTTTAACTATGAAAGGTGTCAAGAGCTATAGAGTGGTGATTAAGGAGGGCTATAGATGATTCATGGAAGCTATGGAGTGTAGCAATGCAAGGTGGAGGGTGTTGTGGAGTTTTCAGCTATAAAGAGGTAACAAAGGGGCTTCTATAAGCCTTGGAGCTTAAGGGTGGTGATGGAGGTGCTTGTAAGCTACTTGGGTGGCTGCTTGTGATGTCATAGAGGTGGTAGGGTGCTTGCTTGAGGTGCCTGGTTGCTTAAAATAGGTAATATTGCAAGAAAAGGGGTGTTAGGTTCATTTCATTTTGGGTTAGGGTTTTAGGGTTTTAATTCATGTTATGGTTAGGGTTTAGGATAGATTAAGGTTTAAGATTAGTGTTATGATTATGGTTTAGTGTTTAGGATTAGTGTTTAGGGCTTAGGATTAGGTTTTAGGGCTTAGTTTTAAGGTTTAAGTGAAATTAGGGTTTAGGGTTTTAAAACATGGATTAGGGTTAAGATTAGGGATAGATTAGGTTTTAGGAGTCATGAATTAAGTACTTGTACCGTGTGTTAAAGAGGTGGGAAGTTTAAACATGGTTTAGGAGCTTAAATGACCTAATTAGGTTTTTATGCATTATTGACTTATACATTAATCTTGAATGAGTTGTACATCAACTTGGAGGGAAAATATAATTCAAATATTATGCATTGATACTTGTACATTGAATTTTATATGTATACATTACATATAATTAGGGTTTTGATGTAAACGTTAACATTTAATGCTTGTTTTGATATAACATTTTGAAAAGTACGTTAAATGGATAATGTACTTGGTAAAAATGATATTAGGATATAGACTTGACATATTAGGATGTTTACATGATATAAACATAGATATAGATGGCATTGATAGAGGTTGCGTGAGCTCGTTTACTTTAAAGATGCAAGTTACGTTGCATAATGAGATAAAGCAAAAAATTTCCCTGTAAGAAGGTGATATATTACAGTGCATCTAATCTAATAGAGGGATAGTTATATTGATGAAAATTGTGGGTTTTTATACAGGTGTACGTTTTTTCCATTAGGCCCTTGTAAGTGGGTGGGAGATCTAAAGAAAGGTGTTCGACCAAACTTTTTGTCCTTAAACCATGAATAAAACTGGAGATTCGTTGGTCTTCGTGCAAGCCTAAAATCTATAGGGTATCATCTGTGTATCTGGTAATGAAGGCTTGGGTGCTTTCATTTTCCCTCTGTTTGATGTTATGTGCAGCCAGATGTGTCTTTGTGAACTTCTTCTATTGGCTAAAGTGCGATCGAAACTTTGCTTTAAGATCTTCGTAATCAAGGATGCTACTTGCTTTCTGACTGTTCCACCATATTCTAGCGGAGTCTTTAAGGGTATAGGTAAACATATGACAAGCTACTGGCATTAACCATTTCTGCATCCTTATGGCCCCTTCAAAGAGGTGCAGGAAGTTATCGGGATCCCCTTTCCGATCATAGGAACCAATATGGAAAGGCCTTTTCAGTCCATCTGGGAGAAGGTAATCCTCTATCCAACGGATGAAGGGTGTTACTAGGCCTAAAGGGTTAGGGAAAAGGCCTGTTGAGTTTGGGTTGGCATACGCAAGCATGTTTGGGAACACATACATAGGTTGTGTATAAAAAGGATAGTTATTCGGAGGGATATTCACAGGATGCGTAAAGCCATTTTGAGGAAGTATGTTACCGTTTGTGAAGGTCGATGGTACGTGCCCTCCTTGTGAGAGGTTGGAGAAGTTTCCCACTATAGGGAGTTTCCCTTCAGAGTATGCGGAGGAAAGCCCATGGGCTGTCCATTGACAAAACTCGCGGGTTGTTGGTGAGGGTATATATGCATAGGCATAAACCTGTTTGATGCATTCAAGCTTGCGGGTATGAAAGGTTGAGCATTATGCGATAAGAATATACCGTTAGAAGGGAGATTCCCTTTTACGTTATTCGAAAGTGTCTGACCTCTGTAAGCGGAAGTCAGAGAAGACTACAAAGGTTGCCCATTCTCGCTTCTCTCTATGTGGGCTACTAAAAGTGTTGAAGGTTTGCATTCTAACTTCCGTTTCCTCTTGATGCTTCTTCCGAAGGCCTTCCATCTTCGCTGCTCCTTTCGACCCTGCTTTCCCCTCTGTTTTGAGTTTCCTCAAGCCCTATTACTCTTTCCCTTCTTCTATAGACCCTGGGAGACGCTGCTCGAAGTGGTGGAGTGACAGCTCTGGCAGGTTCTGGTCTTGGTTCCATTTCTCTTTCTTCATTGTAGTCTTCGCTGAAATACTTCAATTCAGTTAAGAGATCATTGTTACGCATCTGCCTTCTTCGGTCCTTTAGTAGGGACTCCAAGGTTTCATAATTGGCCTCCACAAAAGCTGGGCTAATCACAGGATTGGGATTAGTTGAGGTAGACGCACGATAGGCTAAAGGCGTATTTTCAGGAGTAGTGGCGGCAAACATGGTGGTAGTTGTAGGCATTGCCAAAAAACTAGGCGGTGGTGTTATTTCCCTTTTGCTTGTCATGCTGGAAAAGTAGATAGGTTGTTTTGATGGTTACTAGGCTTGGTTTGAACATGACTAATTATTGTGGTCCCACTGATGGCGTTACTGATTGTGCAAATATGGACACGATCAGGCTTCGATGAAATCGAAGAGTTCTTCTTGTAGATGTTGAGTTGCCAAGCCTTGAATAACATGTGTCAACACAAATAGAAACACTATGTTAAGTGAGGCGCATGGGGTGTCCCTTAGAATTACCCCCGGTGTGCTTTTTGTATTGAGAAAGTATGAAAGCGTAAGGAACTGTATGTAAGAGTCTTGGCCATACCTATAGCCTTTGCCATCTATTTATAGTTTCAGAAATGAGATGGTACGCGGCTTAGCACGAAAGCCGGTAATCATGGGGGGGGGGGGGTATCCCACGATTTAAGGGGTGATTCTAGGATTGTGTACCACCATCTCTATTTTGGTAGGAAGATCCCAATAGAGATGGAGAACGTGGGTTTGACTATCTGACCTCTGCCCTAGT
The DNA here is from genome assembly GCA_026074375.1 of Tanacetum coccineum. Taxonomy (NCBI): domain Eukaryota; kingdom Viridiplantae; phylum Streptophyta; class Magnoliopsida; order Asterales; family Asteraceae; genus Tanacetum; species Tanacetum coccineum. The sequence goes on from BQNB010168909.1 coordinate 11,703, forward strand.
TTCTTCGAAGGCCCACCGCGAAAGGTGTAGGGCTGCGCGTGGCAGATTCCTATACTGGCAATCATCCTGAAGATGATTTTACACAACTTGAAACTATTCGAAGGTTATGTAGTGTATTTGGGAGAATATCCCATTTGGCCTTCGAAGGGGAGACCTCCGAGCCGAAGGGAAGGGTACGTCATCAAAAAAAATATAATTGATATACTAAAAAAGAAATGTTAAAGCAAGAGAGATTTAGGGTCTGTTTGAGCTTTTTTAAAGTTTTTTTAGAGCTACAAGCTTTTTCTTTGAAAAATAAAGCCTTATTTTTTAAAGATCTATGTTTGAATACTAATACCTTAAAGCTTTTGTTTATTAAAAAGCTCTAAAAATGAAATGCTCATTTGAACAGCGTCCTAATTTTTTTGCAACTTTTTGAAAATACTGTTGAACTGCAAGCCGTATATAAATTGGCAAATTGTGTTATATTATTATTTATCTATATGGGTGAAATTTGTCCTGTGGCGTATACACACACACAAATTGTTACTTCTAATTTGTTTTGGAGGGGAGTTATTTTGGATACCCTCCCTTCTTTGGATACGAGGGGACCAATCTCAGCCTTCCATCTAAAATAGATCAAAGGCTAGGATTAAAAGTATTTTTTAATTAAAAAATAAAAAAGGGCGGAGGGATATTTACGTCATTTCCCCTCACATACCTACCACTCCTAATTCATCTCATCTAGATCTAGATACGTAGTCTCTTTCTCTCTCATCAAACACACACACTAAAAACACATAGTTTTACACCGATCCAAAAATACACACACTATAAGACACACACAAATCAAAGATCATCCACGAATCGCATTAAAAATATAAGAAAAAGATGTCGATGATGTTGTTGAAGAACAAATCTTAACGATTAAGCTTAGAGCTGAAGATTTGAGTAAAAAGCTGATGAAATACAAGCTTAAAATCACTAATTCAGGTATAAAACACTTCATCTACATATTTTAATGTTTATAGAGTTTTTGATGAACATATTGTGATTTTTTTTCTTCAATTTATTGTGTTTATATAGTTAATAATGATGATATTTTGATGTTAGATGATGTTATAGTGATAAGTAAGTTTTAAATAGAGTATGTTGATGTTATTTAGACTTTAATTAAGAAAATAAGTGATTAGAAGTTAAGTTTTTACTATTTAGAAAGAATTTGTTGATGATATTGTGATTTTAGAGACGAAATAATGGACTAGAAGTTAGTTTGAATAACTAAAAGCACGAATAAGCTTTTATTAAAGGTGTAGGCTAAGCATAAGACGATGACGAAGGCTTATTCTACGTTAAACATATATAGTATGACATGTTAGTGAAAAATCATATATGATAAGTTGTCTAAACAAACTGTAAAAACTTATGTAATGTATCATACATGATATAAGTTAGGTTTTAAGCATTTATAATATATCATATATGATAATGTGCTTGAAAATAAAATACAAGCAGTTTGTGATCTCCTGGTGAGTAATTAAAAGTTAGTTTTGTGTATAATATCATATATGATATTCTGCTTGAAAGAATATCTGTAACACTATAATATATCATATATGATAATGTGCTTGAAAATAAAATACAAGCAACTTTGTGATCTCCTGATGAGTAATTAAAAGTTAGTTTTGTGTATAATATCATATATGATAATCTGCTTGAAAGTCTACTGTAACACTATAATATATCATATATGATAATGTGCCTGAAAATAAAATAAAATCTTTTTATTTGTGTAGAGAAATTTTTTTCAAGGCATTTTGAAGAATTTGATTATCTCAAGGCCAGAGAAGTGAACATTAAGAAACAACAATCATCAGACCAAAGTGAGCTACAAAAAGATAATGCAACGGAGTGTGAGATTTTCTTAATGATGCATATGGAAATCTACAACGGAGAGATTGCCAAGAACGGGGTGTAGGGTTTGCAAAGACGCACAAAAAAAATGTAATCTCCATTTATTTTCTATAGACGCTTTTGTAAACCATCTGAAACTAGTACAATGTCTTGCAGATTTGATTTTGAATATTATGTCTATTTTGTTTAAGTTTTATGCACATATTCATAATCACTGGTAAAAATAGCATTAGAATAGGAACA
>BQNB010168910.1:0-13838 GCA_026074375.1 Tanacetum coccineum
AGATTACTTTAGACTATTTGTTTTGTATTTTTATCTTAACAACCATTAAAAGTGTATCCCATGTCTATCCTAACCCTTTATATCACCAAATAAACCAATGTCACCCGTGTTGCCTTTGAGACTGTTTAGACCCTAAATCTAGTTGGTGGAGACTTGTGTACTTTTCAAGCTTATGATAGAATACATGCTATGACTGTGCAATTAGGAGATCACCCCGAAATGAAACACTTAGATTAGTAATGAGAGTTGAGTGTTTTCGATCCCTTTTTCGTGAGGTGTTCGGCTTTGATATTTTCTAGCATAAGTAAATTATGAATTCATTTCTCCGAGTTAAATTGGGGAAATCTTTTTATGAATTATTCTAACAGGTCACCTTGAGGGCAAGTAGAAGTCAAGTGGGGGGATATTTGATGACATCAACTATTTGATACTTTTTAGGGTCAAAATCCCCATGAAAATGCTTGCAAATATCTTATAAATACCTGAATATGAATCTTAATCACTTATTTTGTTGTTTTCAGAAAAAACGCAAGCATTTGGCAAAAAACACAAGAATTAGACTATAATATCAAGATAAACAAGGCATTGGAGTTTAGATGCTTCTATAAAAGAATAATATATATGAAGTTATCCACTTATGATTTGGAGTTACTATGAAAGGCTCGTGAAAGAATTATGTGAAGAAACAAAGCCGAAGAAGAAATGCTCCTGAGATATCTCAGGAAAAGTGCTATAGTATTTTGACTATAACTTCTTCATACTAACTCCTTTGAAGTTGATTCAAGTGGCCTTGAATAGAGGAAAGTGATATCTACAACTTTCGTGTTTTGGGTTAGAGTTGAATCACAATTGACGAGCCACAAGAATGCAATTACTACAATTTTGGAAGCGTTTACAGTGTAACCTCACAAATAGATTACGCCATAAACTCAACGTTACGCCATAACCACTTATGTTACGCCATAAACACTACGTTACGCCATAACCACTTCAGTTACGCCATAAATACTTATGTCACGCCGTAAACCTTCCATTTGGTTACGCCGTAAAGTTCATTTTGCCTATATTCTGGAAAGTCTACATCAGCAAGGTTACGGCGTAAACCAATGAACCGGTTACGCCGTAAACCATTAGAACCCTATAAATAGAGGATGAATTCAGCCCAAATAAGCATCCATTCTTCCTATCATCTAAGGGGACAACTGGGACACCATCCCAGGTCATTTTCCAGCACTCCATACCCATCCTAGAAGAGAGAAGTCAGTCTCGATCATCATCATCATACAAGTTTGGTTCGATTATCATGTTTTCATTACTTTCATTAATTGACAGTGATATTGATTGAATGAATTCAGTTTTCGGCTAAGCTTTTCTTATTAATTATCATTATGATTCATTTATTTCTTGTTAATATTGGTTATATGTTTGGTTATAATACTTTGATCATAAAAATGCCGAATATGATGCTCGCTTGCCATGACCAGTGGGACAAAGTCTCAGTTACTATGACCTGTAAGACTGGGCTTTCGCGAGATAAGTAAGGATTTGATGACCATTCGATCCCTACTTTCCCATATAGTAGACTAAAGTGAATCATTATTTTAATTAAGATGTAATTAGGACCGCATCTCCTTTTCTTCAATCATACTTAGTTCATTTCTCTAAAGTTTTCATTCTCTTACAGATCAGTTATTCTAAACAGCTTTTAAACGTGACAACCAATTTAAACTCAGATTTGTAACCACCCTTTAGCTCTTAGGATGACCTCGGATTTACCAAAACTACACTACTCACGATCGGGATCTCTGCCCGTTAGTGCGTTTGTAAGGTGAAACGAGTTTTATAAATTTAAAACTTGGTAAAAATATTATTTAAAACAATTTACGCATCAGTACATTTTATAAACCAACGTTGTCACGGGGTGACCAAGTCTTTTTCTTAATCCTAACAATCTCCCCCTAAGGGAGGTCACCCAATATAAATAAAACACAATTTTTGAATTTTAGCATTCTATGAGATTTTTGCTGACTTTAGCTTTCGTGTCTTTGATTCTTCATTCATTGACTTCATTGTACAAAAAATAACCTTGTAGTGTCCTTGAGCTTTGTTCCTTAGACTTGTCTGTGTGATCTTGAGCTTTCTTTCAGATCATCAGCCCAGTAAATCTCTTAATCATCCTTGTTGTGAAGTATTGCCTCCATGTGATGTTGTGACCTTCAGCGGCATGCTCACACTTTTCTGGGATCATGATAGCAAGCATCAGAGTAGCGGAAGCTGTGTTGTAGGTCTTTCAGCTATCATGAAGTGTATCTTGATTAGGAGATAATGAAGTGTGAGGATGGGGTTGTCGATGTGACCATGTTCTTTGTCCAGCAGCTGCTATCGTCGGGATTCCTGCAGGTATATGTTAGTAGTAAACACACAAAAGTGTCTTTGTTCACTTTCGTTGAATAAGGTTGCAAGAACCACGGTTCCCCGTTTGTCAGTATAAATACTGCCTGTGATCAGGTAGAATTCCAAAGAATCTCCTTGACAGGGTTTCGCAGCTGCACTAGCCGTTCTCAAACCGGAGCGTCTCAAAGTAGACAAAGCACAGAATGAGTGAACCAGTGGATTAAAACCCACTGATTAATGAGAAATTGATTTGAAAATCAGTCGCGTGTCACTCTGGAAAGAGTTTTGTGACACATCGAGAGTTTTATAATCTAAAGATCAATTTTCATCAGAAGCACTTTTGTTTTGAAAGATATACACATTCGATGTGCTAGAAAATTCAGTTGTTGAACACATCGAAAGGTTTTTCAAAAACTACTCGTCAATTCACTTCCTGGAACAAGTTTGATTCATAAAGAATCGCACCATCGTTTCTTTCCAGTTGTCACAGCTTGATCCTAAGAGGATCTCACATGTCACTCTACCAAGAAGCTTGTTAAATGTTGGCTTAGAAGATTTCCATCTTCATTGTGAATATTTCGTATCACTCGGATTGTTCTGGCAATACATAAGGATAATGCGAAGGACTCTAATTCTTTACTGTTCGTCACGTGTGTGGATGAAACAAGCACAATTATGGATTAGTGTCCACTAACGAGATTTTTGGATGATCTCATGCTCTAGAACTCAATAGTGCTTTTTGAGTTTTGGTAGTCGGAGGCTGAGCGGGCTGCTCTCCATTTCAATATCATCTAGCTCGTTGAGTGAGCGATGACGATAGAAATGTATTGATTTCCATAAGAAATGAAACAAGAATCTTTGAGGGGAATCTTGTGTTGGCTAGGGAAGGTTGTGCAGCGTATCACTGGGTCCATGATACTTGTCTTCAATGTCAGCAATCAACCATGTGATTCTGACAGCATATGTAGTGACCCGGTATCTGCCTAATGTTTAAGGAGGGCTGCATTCTTTTCACCCTTTATCTTAACATTTCTTTTTCATTCTTCAACCCCTTCAGTGCTTACCAAGACTTCATTACTAGTACCTTGTTGGGTTTATTCCAGTACTAGCTCTATCTCAGTCCGCACTATTCCCTTATTCTCACATAACTCCTTTTGTAATCATACCTAAGGACATCTACACTAACTAGTGGATTGTCCCTGGGTAGATCCCTCCGGCTCTGGCGGGATCGTAGGAACATGTACCTAACCATACCATCCTTATAACTCCGATAAAGTAAATACAGGGTCGGTCTTTCGGTACTGTTCATTTTGCCATAAAACCATTTGAAAATCAATCAAGGTACTTGTGATATAGATATCAAAGCCATTGTATCTTGATTGTTTTGATTATTTATGAAACTGCTCCCCCTCAACATGTGCGTCGATATTCGAAATTGTTTGGCACATGAAGGGAGGAGAACCTGCTTGAGTCTTAATAGATCACACTTTTATCAGATTTAATATTTAAATCACATTCTCTCCCCTGATCAAAAATTTCAAACCCTTTGAGATTTATGATCTCAATTGATTTAAATATGTTAAAAAATTTAGGAGAAAATGTGGTCTGATTAAATACAAGCCGATATTGGAACCTATAAATGCTCCCCCTCATTTAATGAGGGACTCTGTTAGTGTCAGTTATGATGAGTTTATAAATTATTTGGAGTTTAACGAGAAACTCATGAAAAATTCATTAAACTGACACATAACACTGATTACCACACTACTTATCGATGTACAAGATTGTGTATGAGACAGGACCTGAAATATTTACACTTAAAGTGGCATAGTCAGTTTGTCCATGTTAGCAATCTGTAGTCCGTCTCGATACTCTCCAGATGGAAGTTGTCTTAGCTTTCCCCCGAACCAGCAATCCTTTCTTGAGAAGACACAACAAATATTCGAAGTACACAAATAATTCGAAATCATAACATCAAAGTCAATTAAGTCCCTGATGAGCGTATTTCTCCTTACAAGATAGTGATGATATAAATTGAAACACCAAGGTTAGCTAAGTCTCGGATGTCACAATTATTCCCTCTAAATAGCCGAAATGATAATACCTAAGTCAACTAAGTCTTAGATGTAAACATTTCTTCCTGCAGGATAATGACTATCTAAAGGTATCATCATACTTATCAAACCTATGTGTACCTCTTTTGACAATAAATTCTACTCCTTCGAAAATAAGCTTAGTGATTAACTTATAGGGGAAATACTAATCGAATCAGAAACATATCTTCAACTTCAAGGCTTCTAAAAACTACATAGTTATTTCCAAACAAACCTAAGCATTTTAAAACTATGAGGTGTTGGCAATATTGATCGAATGTAGTTATAAGCCTAAGCCACTAGTCTTGAAATTATATTTAAGCCTCTAAAGTTAACAACTTATGACAAATGAAGCCCTTGGAGTTAAAACTCCCCCTCAAATTATTGTCTGTTAAGTTAAAACTTTTTCCATATAATTACCGTGACATGTTGAAGATAATTCGAAAACACTTTCTCCCCCTCGAACAAAGACCCGTATTCTATTTAAAGATCTATTGTATTTATTCGAGTGGTCGAGATTTCTTGAAAATCTGTTTGTAGTGTCGAAAATTGATTCTGATTTGATTAGAACACTTTTCAAATGATTAACCCGAACTTGATTTATGAAATCAATAATTTTGAGAAAAAATCGTTCGGGTTATAAAACTTATGCCAATGGCAATCTAGGACCTTTCTGATGTACGTTAAACGAAGTAAGTACCTAATTGCCATATGTTTCATTCTAAGTCCTAAAGGTTGAATCACATAACATCTAAAGTCTAAATGAGTTAAAATTAATTAACTCCCCTTTAAATCATGATTAGTTATTGTCAAACCTTTTCCGTTTACTCTTTGATTATTCAAAAAGATCATTTTGAAAGAATTATTAGCACATTTCTCCCCCTCAAATAATGTCCCGTTTTCTATTTAAAGAGCTGTAGACATTGTTTGAGTGATAGAAAATTCTTTTAAAAATCTTTTTCTGATGAGAGACTTAGATGACTGATTAAGTTTTGAAAGACAACACCTTTTCCACCATGGTTAACACAAATAATTTTTGAAGAATCATAGAAGAAAAATTATTTGGTTAAAAAGAAGACTTCTCTTCTTTATCAAGAAATAATGCACTGAAGCGTACATTAGATCGAGGGTGCACGGATATGACGTAATCCATGCCCGGGAGAACTTAATCACCCGTTGTTAGGAACAGCCGTCTTTTTGGCGACGTGCTTTCCTTATTTTGAAGTCAGTCAAATTTAGTTCCGCATCCATGGAAGGTGACTCACATGTTTAAGATGACTCAGTGGGCAGAGAGTGCAGCATCTGAAAGATGAATTGTCCTGTCGGACTCTTTCTTGGAGTCTGAAGGTGATTAAATCGTTGAGTCACTTGTTCCTCAACGACTTTCTCTTTACCTTTTCCTTGCACCTCTGGAAGCGGTTAGAATTTCTCAGAGACAGGCTCTCTCAATACCACAGGATGAGCTGGTCCCTGAGTTCATTCCCCTTGCTCCTTTAGACTTAGCTCCAGGGCCCGTTGAATATTTGCTTCTTCATCATCAGGTGCAGGTTCCTCAACTATAACACCTTCATCACTGAGTTCATCAATCAACCTGAGTGGACTTTTACCTTGCGCCTTTTTCCCACTAAACCAGCCTTGATCTCTTATGGCAGGAAGTATCATTAGAAGTTTCTTTGACCAGCTTTCCTTTACTTAGGAAAGCCTGGTCACCACAGTTTTGTGACCTTAGACTGCTTTGGGTTTAAGTGACCTTAGTAGTATTTTATAAGAATCTTTGCTCCTCCTTCCTTTGCCTAGCCACGTTCAAACATCCATTAATTTAATTGATCACTTGCAACATGCTCTTGATAATCTTTCGTAGTAGGGTGTCCTTTAATTCTCATTGAGAAGCCCCCAGGTAAACATCCCAAATATTTCCCTACCATCCTTCCCCATAAACCTAAGAGTGTTCAGAACGTTTTCATCATGTGAATAATGAAGAGGCGAACCAGTCCTTGGATGAATGTTGTGCTTGGTTCTTAGGTGATGGATGATTAGCTTGGTGAATCTGACGTTTGGGATAAGCAAAAGAGCGGTCTTCTTCTTTCTACGCGAAGCAGTATGCGAGACTCTATCCTAACCATGTGAGAAAGGTTTGTATATATTGAACAAACTCTTTCCAAATCCTATCAGGATAGTCAATGTAGGAGCGATATATGATACCCCAAAGTAGTGCAGTACAGGATTTCTTGGTGTCGGTATATCCCAACATTTTCATAGTAAGGCACATGTTGATCAATAAAAACAAGAAAAGCTCTCCATGGTTGATAGAGAGCATTAATAGACATTGCTGACATGTTCTTAAGAGTACTAGGGTATCCTAAAGTGTTGACATACTCGATAACAGTATCACTAGATGGTGGAGCCACAAAGGGATTGTTATCATTGGCTGGAGTGATATTGAGAGCATCTTTGAGAATATCTTTGTGAATATTGAACCATTGCTCATCCAGCTGACAACTATATAACCCAGTAGATGAGTTAAACCACATGGTGTCCCAAAACTGTTGAATGTAGATAGTCGGAATCATGGAGGATGCCATAAGGCCTAATGAAGTTGGTGTTTCTACAATAACGCCACACAACAAATCAGGAAGACATAGCATCTCCTTACTTAGGCTTGTTACATCGCAGCTACCCTGTTGCTATCTCTATTGCCGATGGGCACCCACTTGCTTAACGGCAATATTTGGTCATCTGTTCTGGTAGGTGGTGTGACAGCAAGAGCTTGTTCCACGGGAATGTTCAATTCAGCCATTATATCTGCACAAATAGATCCAACGGCAGGACATACATACAGAATTATATGTAGTTTTAACATGCGATTCGGTCACATTCTAAGGTCAAACAAAGTACCAACTGGCCTATGTTCGCACAAAATGCACAATGAGATAACTCGTCTGAATAATATGTCCCACAACTCGCTACATAACTCGCTACACAACTCGCTATGAACATTATATACAGAATACTTAACTCGCTGGAAAATTTGAAAAATTCGAAATAGCGAGTTACTTATTTAAAATAAGTGTGAAATTTCCTCAACTCTCTACGGAGTAGCGAGTTGCCTGTTCAATGTAATATTATGATTTTATATTCTTTAACTATCAACGCTACGTGTACGAGTTCCTGTTTATGATAAAATACTAATAATATTAACTCGCTACCAAGGAGATCCTAACTCGCTACCAAGCACAAAAAACAAATTCGCTAAGACTAAAATCACACAAAACATCAAATCCTATAAGTCAATACGACACTGATAAGCCATTATGTACGATATTATCAACATATAGCAGCAAACAGAAACAACAAACAAAAATAATTGGGAACCTTTGACTAATAAAAGTCAAGAGACACACAAAACTCTTAACAATCACAAAGAGAAATGACATGCGGGATTCATTAGATTTAACAAATGAAGCATCATTCAATGTATTCTCTAACCTTACTGCTATAAAAACATCATTCCAAACAACAATGACGATTTAGATGATAATTAAGAACGATTCAGAGTAAATTAGACTACCATAGTTTTTATAATAATATCGTTTACAACGATAGAGGGGGGGAGGGGGAGGGGAGGGCGGGATTTTTAGATGTGCGCGGGGGTGGGTGAAAATCATAAAACAAAAGTGTACCATTATCTAGAAAAATCCACAGAAAATCGAGAATCAAATAAAATTTCAAACTAGCGAGTTGCGTGAGAGGTTTTTTAGAGAGAAGGGTTTGACCAGTTTTTAGGAAGGTTTGACAAGCAACTAAGACGAAGATGCATCCCTATAGTCAAAGTAAGATGGAACTCTGAATTTACATGGGAACGAGAAGATCAAATTCGTGCTAAATATCCACATCTATTTTCCAACATCATTGTATCTCTTAACTAAATCTCGAGACATGTAGCATAAGTGTCAACTCCTTTAAAGTTTCATATGTAAAGTTATCCATGAATTAATAAAGTGATGATTTCATTACATCTTGTTATCTAGTGGTATCAAAACTTGTCATTGTTTGTCAAATTCCATTAAATTGTATTATATTCAACTCTGAATACTCTCCTCATACCTTTGAAACATAAATTATCATCCTCGATTATATGGGCGTCAGTACAATCAACATCTCAATATTATCTAACAATTCATGATCATATCATTTTCTACACATTACCATATCGTGTTTTTATGCTTAGGTAAGACGATTTATGATCATCTTATTGAAATGAATTAGGTCACTTCTTCATTTGAATAAGGAAATTATAAATCTCCGAACTATGAATTTATAAATTCTCAGTTACAAGGAGTTGGACGCTTCTTTTTGTAAGTGACAAATTATAAATAAATAGGCTTAAGTATATAACATACGTACAAACAAGTTTCTTTCAATCCGTTTGTACAAACAATTCCTTAATCATTATAATTATTACCTTCATCATCTGTTCATTTCAAAATCTGTATCTCACGTGATTAGCAACTCTCTTACAAATTCATAATCATTCTTTGACATCACTCATTCCATGATCTCCGTATTCTAAAATTTTCTGTAAGGGATGGAAGACCTATCAACAACCCAGGTACATTTTTTTTTTCTTCATCAAATGCAAAATCAACCTATTTTACTATGATCACAATTGTACGGGGAAATTTTTCGCTTTATTGCATTGCCAATATCTCAATATGCAATGTAACTTGCATAACTAAAGTAGACAAGCTCACGCAACCTATCTATGGCCATCCAATCTACATATATGTCAAGCAAACATCATAAAATGTCAAGTCAATATCATCATATCATTATTACAAAGTACATTACTCATATAATGTACATTCGCTACGTTATATTTTAAAACGGGCTTTTTAAACGTTATCATATCCCTCTAAACCCTAATTCCATGAAAAATTAATATCTAAAGTGAATGTACAAGCTACTAAAGTCTGTCAAGTAATATTAGCAATCTCATTTGAATACATCTTCCCTCCAAAATAAGGTACAAGTCCTTTAAAGCATAATGTACAAGTCATTAATGCATGACATTGAAAATAACAGTTTCACCTCCATTTTCCTAAAAAATCTTGTACAATCTATCAAGTAAAAGTTTCAAGCAAGTCATATACTTCTCATTACATTCCATAATATCATAATTTGCATAGATTTTCATTTTAAAATGAAACCTAGAAACCCTAACCAGAGCAAAATACTAAACCATGACCCGTTTCTCGATATTTATCCATCATAAACCTAAACCAACACTCAAATAAGTTGTAGTAACTTAATTTACAACATTATCAATCATATTCTATCATCATTTCATCAATTCATCTCAATTATACATGAATTAAATCCAAGAAACCCTAAACGTGCCCTAATTTGACTTTGGACCCTTTTACTCATTTTCACCCATTTTAAACCCGAACCACTTATCAAATCTTATTAATAATCCTTAAAACAAGTCTTGTGATCATATGTCTATCATAATATCACAAGTATACTCGAAATGGAAGCTCAAAAACCTAATTCGTACCCTATGATACCCGCGGTACCTTTTTGCTAGTTTTGACCCATTTTAAGACTTAACAGGATGTAAGCACCTCAAATGATGCACCACCTTCTTGGTCTAAGCGCTTAAACAAGCACTCTTCCTTTGAATTCTATGCCACAAAATTGAGCTTGTCCCTCCTTGTGGCTAATTTTACCCTGGCGGCTGAAAACACTCCCATATCACCTCTTTTATAATCTTGCCAACACCTCTATAGCTTCCAACTCATCCCATAGCATCTCATAGTCACCCCCACCTGTCCTTCACTTGCTCACAAAGTGTCTTGGCCTCTAAGGGTTGCTAACCCTATATAAAGGGGGCGAACTCCACCATTTGAACTCATCCCCCACTTCCTCCTCTATAACACATCAATTTGGGTATATATGTACACTAGTCAGTTTGTGTGCCATGAGCTTAGACGAGACAATAATGAAATTATACCATAACATTATACATGCAATACCATTATCCCATGATAATTGTATTCATTATAATTATTACAAATAACGGGTGTATAACAACGTAACCCAATACCACACTATAACGCATTACTATGACAATGCTTTTATAACAATTACTTATGATGACTTGTATTCAACTATTACATTTCAAACCTAATGATTTTTCACTCAACATTATGTATGGACTTGTTAGCATGTTTATCTCAAGGTAAATTGAGCAACTTTTAGAAACGGTAGAGTGGCAAGTGGCATGGACTTGAAGATGGCTAAAACTTGTTATCATTCACATTGTATGTAACTAGATTTTGGGACCTGCCTTTGTAAAACTCTGATTTTAAATGAATGATAACGTATCTTTTGAACAAACTTCTCTTTTGAGTCATTTTCTATGATTATGATTGTTGTATCTATGAAGTAATACCCCAGATTAGCTTCCGCTGCTATATGTAAAAATGGGGGTGTTACAATTTTTGTGAAGAGATGCGGATACTTTTTCTGGAATTGATCTTCATGTTCCCATGTAAACTCATGACCTCTCCTAGATTTCCATCAAACCTTTATGATCGGAATGTGGCTTTGCTTTAACCGCTTGACCTCACGATCCATAATCTCCACTGGTTCTTCAACAAAGTGAAGCTTATCGTTAATGTGTATTTCATCCAACGGAATTGCCAACGGCTCATCGGATAAACACTTCTTTAAATTGGATACATGAAACGTATTGTGAACCCTGCTTAGTTGTTGAGGAAGTTCGAGTCTGTAAGCAACGATTCTCACTTTAGCTAACACCTTGAAAGGCCCAATATACCTCGGGTTCAACTTCCTCCGTTTGCCAAAATGGATAACCCCTTTCCAAGGTGATACCTTCAACATGACTCTGTTGCCTTCTTGAAATTCTAATGGCTTACGCCTCACATCGGCGTAACTCTTTTGGCGATCACGAGCGGCTTGAATTTACTGCTTAATTTGAACAATCTTCTCGGTTGTCTCATGAATAAGTTTTGGACCGGTGAGCTGAGCATCTCCGACCTCGGCCCAACAAACAGGTGATCGACACTTCCGACCATAAAGTGCCTCAAATGGGGCAGCTTTAATGCTAGCATGATAACTGTTGTTATACAAAAATTTGAACGTTTAATGTAAAAAAATAGTGAAATAATGACGAAATAAATGACGTCATAAAATGACCTGAAAACACGAATTGTTACAAATAACATATGTGCGTATCAATCCTATTCATGAAATTTAAGAGACAGAAAGACTTGCCCTACCCTACATCTATAAAACCTTTTCATGGCATGAGGTGCTCGCATATCTCGTTTAAGATACATGCTTTAGGCATGTGCGACTCAAGTTAACAAAGGTTGAGATAATCGTTTAGCTTAGTTGAGTTTTCCTATATCAATCTCTACATGACTAGCACTAAAGGCGTTCCATGAGGTGCCTTGTATGGGCATTTTGTTCCATTCACCACTTTGTTGGTCAGGAGTAGGAGATAGACAATTAACACAAATCGACCTTAACTCCAAATCTATTAGGAAGAACTCAATAATCCTAGAAAGACTCAAAGGTTTTCTTTTCAAATACTTTAAGTTGGGAAAATCACTTTACTTCTTTGGGTGACCTTATGTGTATTAGTGGTCGATTTCTATTAGACTATGATTCCTACATGACTACAATAAGCCAACAGTTTTAGCTCCAACTAGGAGTTGAACTCCAATTGGTAGTCAGCATGTTAGAAGCCTATTTTAGATACATCCCAACAGTGTGGTTAGAGGTTATTTTGATGTATCCTAACAGTCGTATCGACTTGTTGGAAGGCCATTCATGGCATAAAACTATTTTGATGTATAAGGCTTACTTGCTGATGTGTCGTTGTGTGGTGTATATTTTTATGATTCAAGTTTTAAATTTATATTTTGCCGACTTAACCAAAAACAACACTTTAACGAGCAGTGTACCTGGTCGGTGGTAGATTCGTGGTAAGTAGGGTGTTGAACACTTGAAGCGAGGTTAAATATCTTAATTTATTTATATTTTAGTTATCTAATCTAGGTTAATTCTAATCTAAGTCAAACCTATGATAATCCTATGTTAGTTCTAATCCATATTCTAACAGGTAAAATAGGGGTTTCAGCCTGAGAGACTAGCACGGGTTTGGTTGGTGACTACAATCAATTCAAGACACTTTAACCCACGCAAGCAAATTAACAGAAGATAAAAGAGTGATCGAGCCTTATAATAGAAAACTGTATTAGCCATCATTAATCCGATTAGAAGTTTGGTTTGTTTATTCAGTGCAATGATTACTTATCTCGAAGAGGCATATCATTTTTAGACTTAGGCGGGACTTCATCCTAAGACCTTGACACATTAATTCTGTCATAATTAAAGCATCTGCATAAAGCATCCTTATTACCTAATTATAATATATCTTAGGGATTAAAGCAATAGTGATCTTGTTAAACCCTAGCTTACAGAGACTTTACCCACTTACTGCTTAATGGCAATTTATACTCTAGTAGTCCACTTATCCAACTATCCAATGGAATCAGAACATTATTTATTGAATTATCTAGATTCGCCTACTAGTCAACATGTTCAATAAACCAAAGGCAGTTTCCGTTAACTAGTTAAGCCAGAAGCGTATCCTTAGCATGATTTTAGAAGGACAATATTTGTGATCATATGATTCTAGATGTATAAATTACTATATGGAGAGTTATCCCGGCATCTAGATTACTTGGTCCGTATCACTAGATCCAGTTGAATGATAGGTCGCATACAAAAGTACGTAAACAAGTATATTAATAAACATAAACAAGCATATAATGATAAATTAAGAAATTGAGATATAAACAAAACCAAACATTCATATCTTCATAATAATAGCTAATACACGAAGGTATTGGCCTTCAAACATCATAATTAATACAAGAGTAATGGCTTAGGCAAGGTAAACTAATCGAGTTAACGAATGATACCAAAAACTGAACGATTACAAAAGTATAAGAAATTACACGTTGCCTTCTATGGACTGGAATGTGTTGCAAGACCTCTTCTACTCTTTTTCTCCTTTGAAAATCGACTTTTCTAGTTTAGGTATCGAGAATATGATTTAGCACACTTAAAACTTATTTTTGAGTTTTGTATTTATAAGGTCTGGAGTCGGTGTCGATACGGCGTATCCAAGGCATTGGATATGGTGTATTGGGGTTTCTTAGAGTAGGGACCACGTTTGATATCTTCCAGAATATTTTATTCCCATATAGCTTGAATACGGCGTATTGCCTTTCTTGGATACGGCGTATTGATCTT
>BQNB010168911.1:0-13837 GCA_026074375.1 Tanacetum coccineum
TGGTTGATGCACACTGCCATCTCTACCAGATGGCCCTTCCTCATCATCATTGGTTCTTGGGGTAAGAGTATTAGTTGTTGTTTTAGACTTAAGAAAATAAAAAAAGTTTAAATTTGTAACATCAGTTTTAGAAGACTCAATCTCAACTTTACTTTGAACACTCAATTTATATGAAAAAATAGTTTCATAAAACTTCACATCCCTAGAATACAAAATATTTCTATTTTCAAGACTTAACAACTTATATGCCTTTTTACCAATAGCATAGCCAATTAAAACACATTTCTTAGATTTTTCAAAGAATTTATCAAATCCTTTAACAACAACAGCAAAACACAAACAACCAAAACTCCTAAGATGAGAAAGGTTGGGTTTCCTACCATAAACTCAAGAAAAAGGAGACTGATAACACCTAAATTATACATGTTTTCGGCGGCGTTACTTGCATTTATTTTATCATTTCTCGTGAACTTTTGGTACTTAATCAAGTATATTTGCTATTATATGTTCTAGGTATGTGTCGTGGAAGAATACGGAAGAATACACGAAGATTTGAAGCTTAAACGAAGAAATAAGTGAAGTTAAAGATCTCCCGACACCTGTTCACTGTTTTGGCCATAACTCGGTCATACGAACTCGGATTGAGTTGATTCAAGCGGCCACGGAAAGAGAATTAAATTATCTACAACTTAGAAAAACGTTCAAAAGCTGAAATATTACCAAAGCAGCCGGTTTTACAAGTGAGTACAACATACTTTATGGAGATGCAATTAATTCGTGAACTTGGCCTAAAATACATCCACATACATTCTCAACTTGGTCCCCAAGTTATCTCTAGTCTATAAATACCCTCCTATGATGCTTTGGACGAAATATCTCTTATCATATCATCACACATATAATTTACAAGAGAAAGATTCAAAAAAACAAAGAAGTACGCCGCACTTATCATAAGTGCGCCGCACTTTCCACCATCACCAAGTACGCCGCACAATATTTCTTGTGCGCTGCACTTTCGTTTAAACTTCCCAAAGAAATGGTTAATTCCTAATAAATGCTGAGTGCATTAACTCCTTAAGTGCGCCGAACAAAATAAATAGTGCGTTGCACTTCTGCCCGATTTCAGCCTATAAAAGGAGGCCTTGGCTCCCTCATTTTACATATCCTCACACACAATTCCCCACTTCATTTCTAACACTTATAATAGGTGTTTTTGGTGATCTTGGCTTGACAAACCAAGGATACAAACACCCCTTCAAACCACCATCACCACCATCGACTACCACCACTATCCACCATCAATTTCCATATTTTAATCCATCCAAGGAAGTAGCATTGAAGTGTAAATAAGCGATTGTGACAGAATTGTTCATAGTTTCCGGGTTTTACTTTGAATATAATATAGTTTTCGTTGGGAAAACCTGTGAAATCATCAACATTTGCTCTTGAAGTTGGTATAAATCTTGTTTATCCTTTGAATATGATCTTTACTGAATTCATGATGAATGTTATGTGACTTGTTACTTATTTGATAATGGAGTAGTCGTCTTCTGTTTGTTTGGGCAATATGTGATATTTGATATGTAGTGTTTGGATATGAGTTTATTGAATTGGTAAAACATATTTTATATAAGAAAATAGGCCGAAAGGGTTCTTTTATATATGTGTTTAATCATTCCACTTAATATATTGGTTATAATAACTTATAAAGGCCAAAAAGATTTGTTGTTATTAATCGATATAATCACTTATTATATTTAAAGGCCGAAAGGATTTATAACTTGTGATCTCTTTATTCTCTAAACTTATAAACACTATTCAAAACACATCATTATCTAAGTGATCATTGCCTAAACCAACATACCTTAATCATTTGATTGGATCATCTTTTAATTGCTTTCGTTATAATATCCGATATATGCAAGATTTGGTTAATTTGATCCGTGATAATCTTATTAACCTTAGCACCTTAATTACAAACTGTGAAAACTTTAATTCCTGTGGAACGACCTAGACTTACCTAAAGCTATACTATACACGAACGGGTATACTTCTCGAGTGTTGTGTTTTTAGGTATATCGGTATTTATAGTATTATAAATTTAAAGCTTGGAAAACACACATCAAGTTTTTGGCGCCGCTGCCGGGGAATTGTTTAAGTTATTATAGTTTGTTGCTTGTTTTTGGTGCTAAATTGTTTCTTGTTAAGTTGTCTACTTGTTTTGCAAATCAAAATTTTCAAACTCGCCGTACCATTTTCTGGCAAACGGAAACCAAAAATCATTTTTCACTAGGAAGTACGCCGTACTTTACCCAAGTACGCCACACTTTCTGCAAATTTTCACAAACATAATCTTATTTCAAAAACCAAAACCAAAACCCCCAATCTGCTAGTCTTAGGTTCTATAATCATTTGGAATTGTATTTTATCTGATTATATGCCTTATGTGTTTGTAATTATCTAGTTTATCATATTTTTTGAAAAAAAAACATAAAATTTCCAGAAAAGCTGGCGCACTTTTCCTAAAGTACGTCGCACTCTATTTATCTGGAAAAAAAAATCTATTTATCCTTATTTTTATTATATATATATAATAAAAACTAAAATATATCAAATATATATATAAATCTATAAAAATAAAAAATTTAAAAAAATATATGAAAATAATTTATTTTATTTTGAATATTATCCTATTAGCCTTAACTATATATATAAAAAATGTCTTTTTGCAAAATGCTTAACGTATGTATAAATCCCTTATCTTTCAGAAAACAACTACTAAGTCTAATATATAAATTAAATAGAAATTTAATAAAAAGGTCTTGTAAATTTAAAATTATCAAAAAAGAGTCCATTCAGATCGAATCACACAAATCTTCAACCCAACATTCTTCCGTTAATGAATTTATCATCATAAATATACCTGAAGAGGATGTCGAACCAGAACCATATTTACCGCTCCAAGAAATAATAATCCTCGATCCCGATGATCAACCTATGTGGGAAAATGCCAAGATTGTAGCACCGACTCCTAATTTTGCCATTGTTCAACCCAATGTTGATGACAACTTTGTTATCAATAATACTCACTTAAATATGATTCGGAAAAATAAATCCGATGGTTATCTGTGGGCCGATCCGCATGACCACATCCGTAAATTTCTCGCAATCTGCAACACGTTCAGATACGGTGAAACGCATAGTGAAGCTGTTAAGCTTTTGATATTTCCCTTTTATTTCTCCGATGAAGCTAAAACCTGGTTTAACGAACTTAATAAAGGGTCTATAACATCGTGGGAACAAATGAGAAAAGCTTTTATAAACAGATTCTTTCCACCTTCGTTATTTAACCGTCTTTTGCTTGAAATCAAAAATTTCTCTCAAAACGTATGTGAAAGTCTAACCGACGCTTGGTTACGACTCAAGAGCATGCTTCGAAAATGCCATGGGCACGGTCTGACCAAAGGAGCTATTATTCAAATATTCTATCACGGTCTAGATGAACCCACTCAAGGAATCCTGGACATAACAACCGGAGGAATCTTCCTCTACAAAAGTCCAAATCAAGCCTTTCAATATCTTGAGGACAAAGTCCTTTTCGAACATGATTGGCCCATTAAATCTAAAAACAATCATCATCAAAAATCTGTTTCTTTTGCCGATGGAAGTGATAGTAAGACTGATAATTCTTAATTTATGGAAAAATTAAAGGCTATGGATTCTCAAATTATAAGCTTAAATGAAGAATTGCAAGATATGCGTGAGAAATATAATGAGCTTAGAAATGGAAACACTTCTAAAAATAACATGAACGATGACATGCCGATGTGTGAACGTCATGAAGCAAATTACATCCGATCTGAAGATTATCAAAACTGAAATTATTATGATTCATTTTCTCCCCAATCCCTTCATGATCCTAATGATTCCGAGAAATCGCTCAAAGAATTAAACAATGATGTGAGAATTGACCTCGAAGATTTCAAAAGATGTGTCCGAAGCATGAGAACTGTTCGTTGGAAACTTTTTGCCAGAGACGATGGTAAAGCCACTAGTAAAGCCACCAGGGTTTTACCTAACAAAGAGTCTAAAACAGTTAACCAAGAACCTCAATTTAAAACTGATTTTGAAAAATTAATCACTAAATTCTTGGATGATTAAAGAGTTACAAGTATGTTTTTCAAGAACAACGTTAATGATTTGATTTTAAAAATAAAGCAAAATGAAAAGAATTTCCAAATTAAAATTAAAAGATGGAAAGAAAAATGAATGAGTGGTCGAAATCTCAAAACATATCTTCAGAACAAACCGATAGGACTGAACCACAACCTCCTCCTCAAGCTCAAACCGAGCATGTGAATGTCGTATTCACCGGGAGTGGAAAGTCCGATGATCCTTCGAAGACTCAAAAAGATCCACAACCTTCTATCATCGTTAACAATAAAATCAAAAAAGATAAACCTATTAAGACATCGAGAAAGGGCTATCACGTGGTCAAAACAAAAGAATATCCATTCTGTGAGTATATACCAAAAATCCCATACCCTCAATGTTTAAATGTGGATCATTCCCACTTAAACCGTATTGTCAAGGTATCCTGAATCAAGTTGAGTATAACAAAAATAATAATAGTAGTAGTAGTAATAGTAAATAATAATAAACTTATAAAAAACTAAAAATTATATATATATAACAAAAAAATCTTTGTAGTCTTTAAGTATGTCGCGCATTCGGCCGGTGTGTCACGTATCTCGATTTCTGTATCCAAAATGAAATTTATCAAACTTTGTGGGTGTGTTTGTTGGAAACCCTCACGAGACTATAACTCGTCCACTCGGGACACCGAGGGGTTTAAAGGCTTATTGCATGCGCTAAATGCAACCGTGGTGCCTACGAAAGTGCGCTTTTGTATTTAATGTTTTTTGTAGTTGTGTCTATTTTGCAGATTAAATAAAATAGGTGGAGTTGGATTGGTGGTTGGCATTTTACACTTGGAGACTTATATAATTGGAGTATTATATTACATGTGGTAGAATACACATGCTTGGCGTTCCATTTCGCGCCATATCCTTCATAATTCAACAGAGAAATTAAGAACCCCGGGAAGTACCGTTTTCCCTTAATTTTCCCTTAATTTTCTATATTTATCAGTTCTCACATTGAGGGTAATGTTCAACTTAAGTTTGGAGGGGTAGCAAATAGGAAAAATTAATCATGTCCCTCCTTGTTTGCCCTGCAGAAATTTTCAAACTTTCAAACTGATATTTTCTAGAAAATTAAAAAATTAAAAAAATTATATATTGCTTTTCTAAAAACTTAAAAAATGCATACGCTTAGTAAGGCAAATCCATCTGGATTGACATTTTAACCAGCACAAAATCAACCCACTTAAATTGTAAGGATTTAGAACATAAGGAATTCGGGTAACCATCTTTGATACCCAAGATAACTTTTGCCTTTAGCTTGTTCGAGTTAGGGTTGAATGCAGTCATATGTGTCTATTCTGCCATTACGGATGTGTACGTATGGTCTTTGTCGCCTTTTCTGGAACTTTGGTATTGGTATAAAGTTATATGAGTGGGCTGGTAATTTAGTAGCTCTAGAACTTGTGCTTGATCATCATTTACTAGACCGTAATGAGGTTAATTTATAGACAAAGTCGTATGATAAGAGGTGAAATAAATCCCTATCTAATCATGTATCTGCAACACTCACTTTTAGTGTTGAGATCCCCCAATGTATCCCAAGAGTAAGAAAAATATGCTCGATGAAGAAGAAGTTTTGTGCTAGCCTTAGTTATCGCAGTATCTGGAATAAGAAAAAGTTATAAAAAAAAGAGAAGAAAAAAAATAGTAAAAGTTCAAGGCAAAGTTCTGGCACATGGAATCAAGTATCTGCTATTCACCCTCATCGTTATCACGTTTTGCCTCTTTGAGATTTTTGTCTAGGTGCTCACGCAGCAACGAGCATGTTTATGTGTCTAGTACAAGCATATGGTAGCAACCTAGATTATGTCTGTGCAATTGAGTGACTTCACAAATATAAAACCCTATCTGAGTGACTCGTGTGAATTCAAAAACAAACACATTCCCTATGTGAGGTGACCTGAAAAGTTATAAAAATGGTAAACACTTGTTAATGCTAAAATGATTTTTTTTCTTTTCTTCACGTCACGATAAATGATCTTGTTTTCTCGCTTTAATTGCTTGAGGGCAAGCAATAGCTAAGTGTGGAGGGATTTGATAACGCCTAAATTATACATGTTTTCGGCGGCGTTATTTGCATATATTTGATCATTTCTCGTGAACTTTTGGTACTTAATCAAGTATATTTGCTATTATATGTTCTAGGTACGTGTCGTGGAAGAAAACACGAAGATTTAAAGCTTAAACGAAGAAATAAGTGAAGTTAAAGATCTCCCGACACCTGTTCACTGTTTTGGTCATAACTCGGTCATACGAACTCGGATTGAATTGATTCAAGCGGCCACGGAAAGAGAATTCAATTATCTACAACTTAGAAAAACGTTCAGAAGCTGAAATATTACGAAAGCAACCGGTTTTACAAATGAGTACAACATACTTTATGGAGATGCAATTAATTTGCGAACTTGGCCCAAAATACATCCACATACATTCTCAACTTGGTCCCCAAGTTAGCTCTAGCCTATAAATACCTTTATTTGGTGCTTAAGATGAAATATCTTCTATCATATCATCACATATACAATTTACAAGAGAAAGATCTAAGAAACAGAAGAAGTACGCCGCACTTATTACAAGTGCGCCACACTTTCCACCATCACCAAGTACGCCGCACAATATTTCTTGTGCTCTGCACTTTCGTTCAAACTTCCCAAAGAAGCAGTTAAGTCCCAATAAATGCTGAGTGCATTAACTCCTTAAGTGCACCGCACTTCTGCCCGATTTTAGCCTATAAAAGGAGGCCTTGGCTCCCTCATTTTACACACTCTCACCCTCAAACCCCCAATTCGTTTGGAACCATTAGAAGAGGTGTTTTTAGAAAATAAGGCTTGACAACCCTTGCTCCAAACACCACCAACACCACTATCGACTACCACCACTATCCACCATCAATTCCTGATGTGTTTCAAAAGCTTTAAATTTATAAGACTGCAAATACCGGATAATTATATGGAAACACACGGGTAAAAGTATAACCCACGTATGCGGTATAATCTTTTTAGGTAAGACCAGGTCGTCCACAGGGATTAGAGTAGTGTTCAAATAATCAGAAAGAAAATAGACTTTAACAATTTTGAAAATAATTTTTACTTTACCAATGATAAAAAGTATGACTACTCGAATAGTTGAAAAATAACTTATAAGTGTTGGAAATGATATGACCTCGAAGATGGGGCATTAATTTATAAAGACGATTTCTGGTCAGAAAATGTTTTCACAAATCAACTTGTTAACTTAAGAATTATATTTAGTTAACTAGACCAAATGTGTCACTTAAATAATCCAGTTACTATTATATCAAAGCTAATTTTATTTAGCAATTTATGAAAGTGGATTTCTCGGCACAGACGTTAAAGACCATAGACAAATCTTTAAAACCACATAGATCATAACGGGTCTTTCGACCTATACCGATATGATTATATAATCTAAGTTGATAAGCAAAAATAGATAAGATAGGATATAATAGGGTTGCAACATAAGCTTAGGATTAAAGCGGTCAAGATCATACCAAACACTTATTCATTATCATAACTTCACCGAGTAGTCATGAGAGTTTTAGCCTCTCATGGCTAAGGAGTTCATAACAAAAGTACCCATTACATAAATTTCTATTATTTCAATAATAAGGTAAGAAAGCTTCCTCGTTCTTGATCGTTAGATCTTTTTCTTTAAGGGAAAAAGTATTTCTTGGTGTTTTGGTGAAAGGGGAAAGGTATGTGTGAGTAGAATGAGATAGGTAGTGAGAAATGGTTGTGTGAGGAATGAATTGGTTGAGAAATTTCGTCTTAATTTATAGACAAGATTTTGGTGCAAAGTGCGGCGCACTTACAAATAAGTGCGGCGGACTTGGTGAGTTAATGCGATATCATTTAATGACTTTACTGGAAGTGCGACTCACTTACAAATAAGTGCAGCGGTTTTGAGGAGTTAATGTAGGTGCATTTAATGGACTTTAATTCTTCAATCTTTGGGAAAATGTGCGGCGCACAATATTGTAAGTGCGGCGGTGTTTGAATTTCAGAGGAAAGTGCGGTGCACAATGTAACAAGTGTGGCGGACTTCTTGAATTTTGGCTAGAAATCTTTCTTGTCTTGTATTCGCCTCCCAAAGTGTATAGATTCTTGAGCTTGGGTCTTTAGAGTCTTCAAGTGAACCTATAAGCAATTTAAGCTTAATTAAGTATCGAAAGTTCACGATAAATGATAAAATATATATAAATAACGCCATAGAAAACATGTATAATTTGGGTGTTATCAATTTCCAGGTTTTGATCCATCAAAGAAGCATAATAGAAGTGTTTATTCGAATCTATAATCGATTGTGACATAATTGTTCATAGTTTCCAGATTTGCTTTGAATATAGTAAGATGTTCTTGGGAAATTTTTGTAAAATTACCATATTTTGCTCTTGAAGTTGGTATAAACCTTGTTACTCTTTTGAATATGATCTTTATTGAATTCATGATGAATGTTATGTTATGGGTGTTGTTTACTTTGATCAGGGGGAATAATCTTATGTTTGTGTTGGTGTAGGCATAATAATGATCTTTTGATAATGTAGTGGTTTCGGATATGAGTATTAGTGTGAATAGGTAAAACGAATTAATAGTAGAAAATGAGGCCGAAATGGTTCATTATATAAGATGTTTAAAATCATTTCACTTAATATACTTGTTATAATCACTTATAAAGGCCGAAAGGATTTGTTGGTAATTAATCAATATAATTCACATGTAATATTTAAAGAGCCTGAAAGGAATTAGACGGTTGTGATATCTTTATTCTCTAACTTATAAACACTATTCCAAGGACAATTTTTTAGCAGTTATGTTTGGTCCATAATTCCACCTGGTTGTTTGTGTGACATTGATCTAAAAATGGTATCGGGTTCTGGATCTCCAAGATATACAATGTTTGATCATAGACCGACAAAGCATACTATGAAGTAGATAAGGTTCCTCCAAAAGTATGTTTGAGGTCAAGAAGGAATTTGTTCTTTGAGTTTATTATTCATATCCTTTTGGTTATAGATATTTACCGACTAGGTATAGGTTTGCAAAGTCTGCGACCATGGTTTCATTAAAGTTGATTTCCATAAGAGTTTCTTCGGGAAAGTTATCATCGACTTCACTGTCATCGCTTGTTTCATTATTTTTAGATTCGGACCAGTGATGCGTGCAATGCGACATTTTCTGTTCACTTTTTCTGCTGTCTTTTGAATTCTAAGTGGAATTGTGCAAAGTAAGATCCATCGAATAAGGCATGGTTTAGCATCTTGCTTTTTGAATAAGTGCCTTAGAGCTGAATGATCAATGTGAACAATAGTTTTTGAGAGAATAAGATAGGATCTGAATTTTTCAAATGCAAAAACTACAACCATAAGTTTCTTTTTTCTAGAAACGAATAATATAGTAAATTTTTGGTTAGAGCGGAAATTAAGGGTTTTGCTTGCGGAAGTAGATTGGGCTAAATTTTTTTACGCATCTTTTTTGTAGCTTTAATGAAATACCTAGACACTGGTCTCTCTACACAAAGCGAAATCACTTGCATAACACATACGTTCAATGAAGAATTCCATTTTGGGCTTACGATCACCTAGGAGCACATGTAATTTCTTCTTCAATGATTCAAAGAGCTTTTTGACATTCACTCATCAACTCAAATGATGGGAGTATCTTTTTCAGAGCAGTTTAGTTAGAGGACGAGCATGTTTCAAGAAGTCTTTAATAAAAGCGAGTAAAAAACCTGCATGTCCAGAAAGATTCAAACGACCTTTGAATATTTAAGTAGGAGGGTGGAGAAAGTTTCGAGATTTATACTGTCGATCTTTGCATATGGCGACTTCAAGTCCTGTACTAGACACATTTGTCCGAGCATCAATCTCTTGACCCATTAAGTGACATTTTTCCCGATTTTAAGACGAGAATGAGCGTCGTTTACAACGTTGAGGCATATTAGTATCGAGATTATTAAGGCAGTGTCGAAAGTGTTTCTGAAAGAACGGAGAAAACTTCCTATGAATATTTTGCCTAGTTCTTCGATTCAATATTCCGTGAAAAAAAAAGTTTGCAAACAGACATCTTTTGAAATGTGGCAGGTAGCATTACAATAGACCGAGAAAGGCATTCGCCAAAAAAAAATATAAGTTTATGATTCCGAAAGGACAAGTGAATGTTTGTTTTTTCACATTGATCAATAGGTCTATAAGAAATTTGAAAATACCTAGAAAAACATCGGAGGAAACATAAAATGTTTATTCCTGCTAGACTTTCTAGCATTGAATCCATAAAATGGTAAGGAAAGTGAGCTTTTGTGTAAACATCCGAGAATTTCGAATTTTTTGAATGACTGATTATCAATCGTGACTTTTAGGTTCTGGCGTGACTTATAAGAAGCATCATTCTTAATCACGTTTCACGACTCGGACTCTAAAGCAATTGATGTGAAATGATATTTCCGCACAACTTTTTAGTTTTTGGACCGAGACCTGGAAACGAGCCTGTAAAGGGCTAACATCACCGAAAACATTAACGAACAACATACAATGCGGACACAACAAAAATAATTAAATTTGTTTTTAATTATCAGTATTTATTTAATAAAAATATTAAATAAATTATTCATCATTTTTAATTAGAAGCGTTGTTGATAACAAGAATACTCGAGCTTAAATCCATTTTTATTTCGGACGAGGCGAAACCGGTTCACAAAATGAATAACAAATATTTTATTAAATGTTATAAAATATTTATTAAATATTATCAAGCGAATACTCATTTTTATCAGAAAAATGATTTGAAAAACAATGGCGCAAGTTGTCGTGGCGTTTGAATCATTCGTTAAGCCGCTCAAATGAGATCCCGAGACCAATAGATAAACGAAAGTACAACACCTTATGTTCTGCCCTGAGAATATTTACAAAATAAACCCATATACTAATATCATTTTCCCATTTCAATTTATAACTTTTCAGATATATATTAAGAATTTATAGTAATAAAAATCTCACTTCCATCTCATACATACACACACATATTTCAAACTCTCTCCCATTTATAATCCGGGTACCTGCCATAGTCCACTGGTGAGAAAACACCGACGCCGGAGATTATTTTCGCGGTGACTTTTTCTTTTCCGCGAACCCAAAAAATTACAAAAAGATGGACCTAGCCCAGATAGGTGTTTGTTTAGGTGGTTCGACACCACATAGGGTGCGTCCGGGTTTAAAACCACTACTAGGTTGCGTTTTGTTTGGGTTTAACAACGAAAGCGGTGCGTTTGGTTGTAAAACCATCCGAAAAAGGTGTGTTGGTTGTGGGACAGCCACCACCCGAAGAGGGTGCATCCGGTTTTGGGTTAGCACAAATTAGGGTGCGTGTGGTTTTTCACAAACAGGGTGCGTTCGGTTTCTTATACACAAAAAGAAAGGGGCGCGTTTGGTGTTATAAATCAGAAAGGGTACGTTGGGTTCACTCCACCAAAAGGGTGCGTTCGGTTTAGCAACTAGGGGTGTTCGTTTATGATTATGACAGCCGAGGGTGTGTTGGGTTTGTGATAACAGGAAATGAGTGCATTCGGGTTGAAGACACCAACCAAGGGTGCGTTGGATATGGGTTAAGCACTAGATTAGGGTGCGTTTGATTGTAGTAACAGCCCAATGGGCGTTTGGTTTTGTGGTTTTAAGCACCGAGTAGGGTGCGTTTGATGTTATAAAAACCAACACAGGGTGCGGTTTGGTTTCAGGACAGCCGGGGAGGGGCATTTGGGTTGTTGTGTTTTCAACAGGTAGGGTGCGTTGGGTTGTGTTTTCTCAACAGGTAGGGTGCGTTGGTTCGGTTAGTTGTAAAACAAAAGGGGTGCGTGGGTTTGTGGTCTCAGCCAACAAGGGTGTGTTGGGATTTATGGCCACCACCACCAAATGGGTCATTTGGTTCGTGTTTATGACCAACAAGGGTGTCGGGTTTGGTTTCGTGGGTTAGGCTGTGGGACAGCCGGGGACAGCCAGGGAATCGGGTTGTTTGGTTGGGTTTGGGACAGCGGGTTTAGGGTGTGTTTGGTTTAGACAGAAACGACAAGGGGTGTGTTTGGTTTAGACAGAAAAGCACCATATGGGTGCGTTTGGTTGGGTAGAATTACATAAGGAGTGCGTTTAGTTTAGGACATATTTAGGTGCGTTTGGCTGTCAAAACAGCCTAAGGGTGCGTTTGGCTTAACAGCCACGCACAAGGGTGCGTTTGGCTTAACCGAAACAACTTAAAGGTTTGTTTGGTTTTAAGGATAACAATAGATTAGGGTGCATCTTTGGGTTATAATATGCACGAGGGTGCGTTTGGCTGTCCATCAGCCGGGTCGAGTGCGTGTGTTTGGCTGTCAAACAGCCGGGACAGCCGGGGATTCGTTTGGTTTGATAATCAGACACAAAAAGGGTGCGTTTTGTTTTGCACCATAATTAATTCGATTATTTCATTATATTATCAATTGGTTATATGTGATGAAAATCTAATGAAACTTGCCACGTCTAAATATAATATGTATTAATATTAAAACGGGATTGATATTAAGCTATAAGCCATGAGAGACACATTTTAGACGAGTTTTGAACTAAAAACGGACTTTGGCGCGTTTTGTAACGTATAATTAAGAGCAGAAAATGGAACACGTGATTCGGGATTCGAGACTTTGAAAAGTCAGACTTTGGTTTACAAAATATAACAAATTATATTTTTACGGACGTTTTGATATAAAACGGGACTTCTAACTCCCAATAACGAAGAAACTGGAACGAAATCGAAATATACACTTTAGTAGAAAAATAGGTTATTTTTAATATATATTAAAAATGGCAGATTTATTAATTAAACGATTTGAGCACTTTCGAGTCCGTTTCAGCCTTCCGGCGAAACACGAAAGTTGTTCGTAATGACATTTTACTTTGCCGCGAGGATTGTCAGTTTTAAAATTAAGACATAGCGGGTCAAAACTAAAA
Organism: Tanacetum coccineum; assembly: GCA_026074375.1. NCBI lineage: Eukaryota > Viridiplantae > Streptophyta > Magnoliopsida > Asterales > Asteraceae > Tanacetum > Tanacetum coccineum. The sequence continues at coordinate 13,195 of BQNB010168911.1, forward strand.
GTCGGTTGATCTATTATTTCAATTAATTATATTTAAGACCATTGTTCGGTCCTAAAAACGAAGAGTCTAAAAATAGTAACTTTTGGTAAATATTCGACATAAGTTAGGATTGGACGAAAAATAGTATATATACATATAATATACTAAGGATTAAAGTTTAAAGACGCGCAAGTGGATTTCTCATCACATGTATATATGTATGTATACATATAAAAATATGTATGATTTCGTGGTAACGATGTACGCATCGTTGGTCGTATTTATTACGTGTTATAATCGAACGACATAATTATAGGTCGTGGTCGAGATCGTTGCAGATTCAGTTGTGATTTAATTGGATTAATTGATCGTGGTCTTTAATCAATGTGAGTTCATAGCCTCGCTTTTCAATCTTTTGAATGTTTTATAACCCGCGAGGGGGATACATGCTTGTCTACAAATTCTTATACTTACTCGGTTATCTTATAACAATGTGATTGTTTTAAGGGATTTTGTGAGTTCATAGCCCCACACTTTTTACAGTTTTACTGATTTACTATTATTTGGGGTGGAAACATGCTTTGTTTTACAAATTGGACGCAAGTGGATATTTTGCATTGATTACAGGTTTGCCTAAGTAGCAATAACCCAAGTTAAGCCCATT
>BQNB010168912.1:0-13837 GCA_026074375.1 Tanacetum coccineum
TAGTTGATCGGGACAGACTTTGACCAAGTTAGTTGATGACTTGTCCAAGTGGGAGACTGTTGGATTTAATGTCCAAGTTTATAACTAATTGGTAAGACTGTCATCAAAAGTAGAGTCCTTTTTGGGTCGCCCTCAGTGAACCGTTAAGAGAAATAATAAGGAAGAATAATTTGCGGTTTAAACCGTAAAGGGCTATAGGATGTTGGGGTATCCCACATCGCCCCATAGAGTAAAGTCATGCCCTTTCCTATTGATATATATAGAAGGGCATGGAAAAATGTTTAAGTACTCATTCCTTCCTTCTCTATTCCTACTCCTTATAAGAGTCTTTCGTGTATCGGGACCTTAGGAGTTCGAATTGCTTTCTCTTCGGTTTGTGGGTGTGAGCTATTAGAGGTACTCTCGTTTGGGTACTTGCCTCCAAGTTCGACCAAAGTGGTCCGTGTGTGAGAAATCCGATTTTCTCAAAGGTTAGTATTTTCTTATTTATTTACTTACTTCATATTAAGTTGCTTTTAGTTTATTAGGTTTAGATCCTTTAGGGTTTAGTTCCCTTTCTGCCCTAGATTAATTGTTTATTCCGCTGCGTGTTAATCTAGTTAAGGAATAGAGATCAACGATTACACTATCATTCTCTTCTCATGGCGGATTCGTACTATTACCAACATCAGCCAGAAACAACGTTTGACTTTGTGGACAGAGTAGCTATTCTCAATCACATTTATTCGTGTTATTACCTTTATCAGCCACAAACAACATTTGACTTTGTGGACGAAGTAGCTATTCTCAATCACTCTGATTCGTATTATTACCCACATCAGCCACAAACAATGCTTGGCTTTGTTGACGAAGTAGCTATTCTCAATCACATTGATTCGTATTATGACGAAGTAGTTATTCTCAATCACATTCTTCCGTATCATTACCCACGTCAACCACAAAACCACATGTTTCCGGCATCCCCACACTCTCACATAATGCATGATATTTTGATGAATAATCCGGATGATGCTTTTCCGGAAAGCAGCTTCATCGTGAGCGGCTTGGGGTTGGAGGATATGCATCATGCACTAGGAGAAAATACCAGCAGAAATAGTGGTTCGGATTTATCAGAGGAAACAATTTTGGAGCATCTGCAAGTGATCACACCAAAAGCAAAGTTTGGTGGAGAAAACAAAGGCCAAAAAGAAGAAATCGATACTTGTGCTATCTGCATTAGTGAATATGAAGAAAACAAGAAAATTGGAAAAATGCAATGTGGCCATTTGTTTCATGTGGATTGCATCAAAAGTTGGCTGTCACGTAAGAATAGTTGCCCGATGTGCAGGGCTACCGCCTTGACGGTGTAGGTTTTTATTTTGGCCTTTCACTTAATTAACGAGATTATTTATTAGAATCAGAGTTCTTTTTTTTTAATCAGAGTTCAATATTGCAGTTTTTAGTTTTACTTTCTATCATCATTGCTTGTATGCCAAAGTCATTATTTGGTGAGTTTATTAGGTTTCTTGATGTCATGATATTTGTTCGAGCTTATGACTTTTCTTGTATCTATCAATCTTCAAATGTAACGAGGATTGTGTTCACTCGGTTGCAAAATTGTCAGCAACCATATCTCTCCTTGCTATACTAGTTTTGAAAGAAACTTGTTTTATGTTCTTGTTCTATTTATTTTACTTTTTAAAGAAAAGTTAACCTGTCAAACTAATGACCGTAAACTTCTAACGAGTTAATAAAGAATTCAAACCTAATACCTCTCTAACCAGGACTCAAGTCTTATTCACTATGGTAATACATCTTAATTTACAGCCTAGATAGCCACTTGCAACGCTTGAGGATAGTGTTTGAAATTTGAAACAAGTTGTTTGTGAACAAATCGAAAAGCTCTTCCGGCCGAGCAAGGTTAGAGTATTTCGGGCATGTGGTGAGCAGTGAGGGGGTGTCAACAGATCATCGCCTCAAAACGTATAAAGATCTTGGATGCCTTGTGCATACATGTACGAGGTATACAAATATTCATATTCAAACAATGACAAATACAATGCTAAATCCTAACGAACGCCAATAGAACGATCAATCAAATTCACATCCTAAATGCACTAGGAACCGTTCTTATAGCAGTAAGCCAATCAAATTCACATCCTAAATGCACTAGGAGCTGTTCTTATAGCAGTAAGCCAGTAATATTGCCTCTCGTTTTGGACATCTCTTACGTCCAACATCAAGTCAAATTTAGCTTCTTTTCAAATATATGCGAGACATGTTAAAATAACAAAAGAAAGATAGGCAAGGGGTAGCAATATCTTTCCAGAACTAAAGTTTGCAAATCTCAGGAAATATACAGTTTCTGATGTACAATGTGCAAACCGTTATAGCACCATTTGCTCTTGATTAAGGAGTTTCAGCTCCAATGGAAGGAGATACATGTTTCCCTAACAAGATAGAAGATCAAAAGAACACACAAACAAGAAGAGGGAAGAAGGCAGAGACTGATAAAACGATTAAAAAAACAACATTTTGTTGAATTTAACATACATGACATTCATAATAAATAATAACATCAAAGTATACATGCGGAAGCGAATAGAGGATCATATAACATGTAATTAATTAACCAAATATAAACGTATGTGTACCTTGTGATTCTAGCTAAACAAGAATCAAAACCTCTTACACTTTTGTAATTCAAACCAAGATTCAATCAATAGTGTGATTGAAACACGTTCTTGTACACACGTACTAATACCAAGTAAACGATATGCTAGTAATGAACACAAAACTATTTTCTTGACACTCAAAAAATTCGATCGAACCACAAGGGGTGTTTGCCGATCGGTTTAGCCACAAAAGGAGAAGAGAAAAGACTTTGGGTATTGTATGTATACAAGAGATGAGAATACAATGACCCTAGGCCCTTTATTTATAGTGTGGAAAACTTAGAGAGCAAGTTAGACAAGGATTAGGATACCCTAATCCTTCATCCGGTTGGCCCAATCCCAAAGGGATTCTAAAACCATCTTTGATCTCTTTAATTCCATCTATAGTCCTTTCCTTTAATTAGTTAACGGTCGTTAGTCATTCTCCGTTAAATACTAACGGTTGTTATATGTTTTGTGTATTTAATAATTAAATATAACCTTTTATAAATAATTATTAAACATTTACTCTTCATACGTAAAGTGTGCAATCCCGTGATCTCGAGTTCGATCCTAACACACATCTACTAATTTATGTCCATAAACTAACAGCTCCCACTTGGACATATCTTAATAGTGTGATCACATCGGTTAGCGTCTAGCAACACGCCGATGCCTCTAGTACAATCTCGAGTAAGGTCTCCTGGACAAAACCTTTTAATGATTCATCATTATTATTATCCTTTTGTTTCTAATACAATGTTAATAAGGATATGGATCTTTAGTCATTCCTTAATTAACTGATTCTGTTTCTCGTTTTATCTGATTGAGCAAGATTACCAAATCTTCTGAACGTATTCCAGAAAATCTTGGGTGTGGCCACACATACATCTTACCAATCCCACGAGGGGCCCAGCTGTATTAAACTTCAAAACGAATTTGAAGGAAACAAATCCCTTATTGACTACAAGCAAAACTTATGAATTTTGCAACACTTCTGAAAACAATCCGTATAACTACCAGTTACGTATAGCGTTAAATTGCTTCACAGAAATGCACTAGATCCATTACAGTTTCCTGGTATCTCAAGTCTGAGGATAACTATTTATGTTTTTTTCTTATTCTTTTGACGAATCTTTTCACGTTTACCATTGTCAACCCCAGGTGATGATGTCTCCTGACGAGAGAATGTTTGGTTATTCTTCTCTTTGTGATCTTCATACTTGCTGGACTAACCGCCGCTGTTAGACAGGGAATCGTATTCAATACCCATCCCAATACGGTCCTTAGTTTCAAGTGCATGAAAGGTTCCCAGAAGCGTATTGTAACCACTAGTAGGTACACTGCCACCTGTGTTCGTAATTGATGTGGGTTTGGTAGAAGACTTTTGTGGCTCCCTGCCAGCAACTCGTTTGTCTTTTGACTTTGACTTAGATGCGGGAGACATTGCGATTTCCAGCTTGCTACAAGATCAAAGTAATCTCTTGGTTATATAACCATACAAACTTGCAATGAAATTGTCACCATTGATGAGGGTCACTACTAGAAAAAATGTCATTAGCAACAATTAGAAATCGTTGCTAAATTATGTATTTAGCATATAATTTTAGCAACAAAATTGTTACCAAAGTTGTAATTTTTTTAGCAATAAAAAATTAGTTGGTATTTCTACAAATGACCATAAATATTTGTTGCTAATTTAGAAACCACTAAGCAATTTCGTTGCATTATCAAATTAGACCCGGTCGAATTAGCAACTAATCCCAATTGATGCTAATTTGAGCGGTGCTAATTTGATAATGTAACGAAATTTCGTAGTAGTTGCTAAATTAGCAACAAATATAAAGTCTTGCTCTATCTATATCTATTATGTTATATGAATCATGCCTTGTTCCTTGCTTGCTTTATACACACGTTTAGCTATTGGACCTGTGACAATCATTTAGCTTTGTTACTTGATAAACATCCTGTGAATTGCTACAAATCCCGTGGAACGACTTGGACTTACCTAATACTATATTACACTCGATAGGGTATACTTGCCTGAATGCTGTGTTTTTAGTTGTTCGTTTGGTATTTCTAGCTATTATAAATTAAAAGCTTATAAACACACACCAGACTTCCTGTACAGTTTTTGTTTATATTTTCTAACCAGCGATTATATGGAGATAGAATTGCATTTGTTTTCTGACACCTTAATACCGGAACCTACTGAACGAAAAAAATAATTTGGTGTGATTATTATCTGGAATTCTATATTGTTGTAGCCATGCTGGAATACAGACGCTTTTACAACATACATTATTGCTTATATACGCAACATGAAGGATCATACCGAGCAAATCTCAGTGGAGTTTTCAGTTCTAATTCTTTTTATATTCTGATTTTCATGTTATATTTATACAACGTGAGCGTTGTATATCTTAAGTGTGGGGAGGATAATTAGAACGCTTACTTGTCCTTATTTTCACATTAATATGCCTAATTTTATGCTTAAATATAATTTTTAGCATATGACCCGCATACATAACCATTAATTCCATATTGTGAGGATTTAACCTATTTTGTGTCCCCCAATTCTACTAAAAATTCCACACAAATATGAGTGTTCCGGTGACTGTAGTAAACTTTAGTTATTGGCTTGGTATACAATTCGAGACCACCATAATAAGTACTATTTTAAACAGATGGAGTGACTTTCTAAACTGATAAATTTTTAGGATTACACCAAAAAGCCTATACATGTTATGTTATTAACTAAATTCATTGGTTAGTTAACCCCCGTATAAACTCTTTTGTTTACTCTTATTTTTAGAGTAAGATACCCCTAGAAAAACCTACTGAGCCATTCCTTTCGTTTCTTCCACCAACAAATATTTGTTTTTTGTTGCTAGTTGCTTTTGTGTAAAGTATTGTATTTCTTGTGTTCGTGTGAATATTTTCTATCTTTGGTTAGGTCGGGAATTGCACAATGCTATGAGAATGTGAAAGTAGTGTATATTTTTGTTTTTCGTCTATTTTACTACTTTCACTATTAATTTTACATCCGAGTATGGAGCATTACGGATAAATTATCCGGATTTATTATGATCGTGAGATGGTGAAATTACACCTTTATTGGTTTGTTTAAAAAAAAGAAAAAAAAAGCAGAGGATTGTGAGATAATCGGTTCATCAAAACTTAACCGATGTGATTATTCAAAAAAGATAATCGATTATTCGTTGGTACATGTTATAAACTAATGATGTAAAGTTTTGTTGTATGTATGTCGAAATAAACCAGCAATGTATTTTTATGTATAAAGTGGTAGATATCGCCACAATTGTTGTATAGTGTGTATAATATGGACGTTTGAGAGTTGGTCGTTATGGGAACGCCAACTAAGGTTGTTTTATTGATCTTTGATCAAGGCATGTTTTTTTCTAATTCGTGTCTACCAAAGCGTGCGTATTCCGTGTTAAAGCGTGAGTTAGTCTATGACTTTGTGTCTTTTTCAAGGGATGGCCGGGAAAGTAGCTAGCAATATTGTGCCTTATTTGTTTGGACTAATCTATTTGTTTTGTTTCTTTTTATTTAAAACCAATTATAAATACTTCCCATGTCTTATTCATACCCTTATATATTCTTTATCCTAACCTTTGGTATTACTCGAATGAGGGATTTGAGCAATCATGTAAGTCTATTCAAGTAGGGGATATTTAATGACATCGAATAAAGTCTATTTTATAGTATCATTTTTCCCATCAAAATTGCTCATATCATATTATTTATGCATGAATTGGTACTTTAATGCTTATATTTGTTATTTGCTGTAAATATCGAGCAATTGGTGAAGTTTAACTAAAAGACACGCATTTGAAGCTTAAATGAAGAAATCATGAAGACTGCTGTTCTAAAATTCAATACGCCGTATACAGCAAGATATGGCGCATCGGTGCCTTAACTTCGCAAGCAACCATGAAGATATGAAGACCAATATGCCGTATCCAGGAGAACTCATACGCCGTATTCATAAGACGGATCATGGAATATTTTAGAATATAATAATCGTGGACCCTATGCCAAGAAACCCTAATACGCCATATTAAACTTCTTCAATGCGTCGTATCGACTTAATTCCAGACCCTATAAATACAAACCCTAATTATGAATTTTAAAAAGAGTTCGAGAGCTGTTAGAGACTTTTAACCACCAAGTTCGATTTTTAGAAGATAAAAGAAGCCAAGAAGGTCTTGCAACGTGCTTCAATTCATAGGAAAACCCTTGTAATTCTTATACTCTAAATACACGTTCGGTTTTTGGTATCGTTCTTTATCTTGGTTAGGTTACCTTAATCGTTCATCTATGACATTTGTATTCGTTACAATGGTTATTGGTTAATACCTTTAGGTATTAGCCATGTTTATGATAATTTAATTTTGGTTTATGTTTATTCTGATTGCTTCTTGTAAGTTGTGAGTTGTTTTATGTTTATCAATTTATAACTCGTTTATGTGCTTAAGTATGCGACCTATCATTCAACTGATCTAGAAAGTGGACCACGTTAGAACGAATATGTCGGGATAGCTCTCCATAATCTGCTATTTATATATCTAGAGTAATAGATCAATAAATAACGTGTGTTGTCATATGCTCTTGGTTTAGTAAACAAGTGTAGACAAGCAGGTGACCTAGATCATAAATAACTTCTGATTCCCTGAGTAAAGATCTGGACAAGTGGACTACTAGTATATTAATGGGGCCGTTAACAGTAAGTTAGTATAGCTCGATGAGCTAGGATTCTGTAAAGCAACTTAGTGTCTCCTAAGAGTAGGGGGGGGGGGTAATATAATATAAAAAATATAATGAACCACGATTGCTTTATGCGGATGTGGTTAATTGTGACAGAATTGCCATGTCTAGGTTTTAGGAAGAAGTACCGCCTAAATCTAGGAATGATATATCTGTCAACTGAGATAAGACAACCATTTGCACTATTATACTAAAACCTGCTATTTTATTAGAATTAAACCATGGTTAGTACGTTTTGTCCTTACAAGAGGCTTGACGCTTCTCACTAAATCGTCTAAATATCGCGTGTGTGTGTTAATTGGCTCCAATCTCAGTCAGGTAAACCAAAACTCGTGTCAATCGCTCAGGCCAAAACCCCCCGTTTTTGCTTGTTTTTAGGTTTAACTTAGGTATAACATAGAATAAATTAGGACTAACTTAGATAACTAAAATACTGGTAGACTCAAGTATTAACACTCGCTCTTAGTGATCGACACCTTACCAACGAACCTACATCTGATTGGGTACACTGCCTGTTAGTGTTGTTTTTAGGTAAAGTCGAAAAAATATAAATAGTAAAACTTGATAATAAATATTACCTACGTACAACGACACATCAGGTGGTCTCGAATAGTATACCAAGCCAAGTTCTAAAGTTTACTACAGTCACAGGCACACTCATATATTTGTGGAATTTTTGGGTAAATTGGGGGAAATGGAATAGACTTTATTCCTGACGATATAAAAATAAGGGTTATGTGTGCGGGTCATAGACAACTAATACTCACAAAAACATGCTAAAAATTTTAAAATTTAAAGCATAAATTAGCACAATTTTGTGAATATAAATGACAAGTAGCGTTCTATATTCTCCTCCCCATACTGAGATATACAATGCCAACTTTGGCTAAATTTAAAAAATGAAATTTGGAAAATAAAAGAATTAGAACAGGCTCCCCTGGGACTTGCTGCTAAAGATCCTCCATGAATGAGTTTATGAGAACTATGTGTCTTTGAAAAGCGTCTGAATACTAGCATACATAACCACATAAGATTAATAGGATTATATAATACCTACCATTTCTTCATATTCACGTTTAAGTACTTCTCTGTATTAACATAAGAAAATCACAGCAATTGTATCTACAAATAAACGTCGGTAAGAATAAGAAAATAAAAATGATAACTGTACAGGAAAGTTGATACGCTGTATCTATATTAATGGATTACGCCTGTAATTGAATAAACCTTTTTAAGAAAAATATCAATAACGGATCCGTTGTCAAATACGCCCGCAATTCAAACCTTATATAACGCCAATTGACGAGTCTGACAATAATAGTTTTTAAAAGTACTGAAAAATAAAAGGATAACGTCCAGTTTATTCAATACGTTGTATCCAAGAGGTTGGATACACCGTATCGACATACTGGGAAGACAAACTCAATACAATAAATTGAAATAACATTCCAGGTTGTCTCCTGGCAAGCACTTTTGTTTATTTGAAGAGTCTTTAAGTTAGATTCCCTTCAACTAAGTCCATCTCGTGAATGCTCAAACGGTCCACGTGTTGAAGCCATGCAAACTTCTCTCGTCCCTTTATATATTTCACCCAAATTCAAGACTCCTTTGTAGAAACCTTTAAGCTTTTGATACGAGTGCGAATTTCCTTCCAATCTGTCACGTGCACTTACTTGAAGTAACGGCCTAATCTTGTTACATTATTTGTTAGAAAGGTGTTTAAACCTTGGATGCGATCGGGCCATTTGATAAGTCACAATGTCATTACCATTATGAATGGTAATAAATCCATTGAACCGTCTTTCTTCAACACATGCATCCCTACAAAATGGTTTCCCAAAAATAACATCACCCATGTCTTTATCTCGGTAAGCATCCATATTCTGCATAACTGTAAAATTTGATACAATTAAAAAGTTTCTAACAAAGATAGGCATATTCATAAAAACTCCAATTAAAATTTTCCCTCTATACTAAATTTTCTCTTTCATTATCAAATTATAAAAACTTTTGGACATAACATTAATTGACAAAACAGGGAAAAAGCTAGCATTCACATGCTCATATCCTATCATGCAAAAAAATTATAAATTATAAGCACAATTAATATGGATCTTCCTATCGTAGTCGCAAAAATTAGGTTATTCATCTATTTTCTCAATTATCTCATAATTATTAATAATTTTAACTACATCAACCATTTGTTCATCAATAATCTCTTATTCCTTAATTGTGGGATCTAATTCAGCTATCTCATGATTTCTAAGCTCTAATGGTTCATTTAGATCATCTAATTCAAGAAAATCTCTAAATTTAGGGTTTTGTGACCTATTTAAAATCAATGATTCTCCCATTAGTCTAGCTTCTAAATCAAGTTCCATGCGCTCTCTTAATCTTAATACATAAATCTTCTTAATTATGTTGCTAGTAGGATTATCACTCTTAAATACTATTTTGTCATTCCTAACTCTTAAAACAATTTTTTTAATACATCAATTTTAGCATGAGCAGTAGACAAAAATGGCCTTCAAAGGATCAATGGAATCTTGATATCCTCGAGAATATCCAAAACAATAAAGTCTACTAAAAGACAAATTTATCAATTCCAACTAACAAATTTTCTATAATACCCTTAGGGCAGGGACGTTTCTATAGTTTTATCATCCAATTCAACGATTAATTTAGTAGGAGCTAATTTACCTAAACCTAGATTGGTAAAGGTAGAATAAGGCATAATACTAACACTAGATCCTAAGTCAGCTAGGGCTTTATCAAAACACATATTATGAATTCTGCAAGGTAAAGTAAAACTCCCTGGGTCTTTTTCTTTCGGAGGTAGAGCATCCTTAGGAATTTCTGAGCAATGCATGTTCATTGTTGCTTTGATATCCTCCTTTATCCTTGATTTTTCCTTAAGCAATCTCCTTAACCTTGTAGCAGACTCTGATGAATTGACTTGTAGCTTCTTCAATTCTTTCAAGACTTCCCTTTCATCATAACTATTTCATTCAAAACTGGTCGATTGATGAAATATTATGAAGTGAAAGGGAAAGTCTTGAAAATTGAAGAAGCTTCAAGTCAATTCATCAGATCCTGCTACAAGGTTAAGGAATGCTTAATGGAAAAATCAAGGATAAAGAGGATACAAAAGCAACAATGAACATGCATGGTCAGAAATTCCTAAGGATCTCTACTCCGAAAGAAAAAGACCATGGAAGTTTTACTTACATTGCCGAATTCATAATATGTGTTTTGATAAAGCCCTAGCTGACTTAGGAGCTAGTGTTAGTATTATGCCTTATTCTACCTTTACCAATCTAGGTTTAGGTAAATTAGCTCCTACTAAATTAATCGTTGAATTGGATGATAAAACTATGAAACGTCCTAAGGGTATTATAGAAAATTTGTTAGTTGGAAGTATAAATTTGTCCTTTAGTAACTTTATTGGTTTTGGATATTCTCGAGCTATCAAAATTCCAGTGATCCTCGAAGACCAATTTTGTGTCTACTGCCATGCTAAAACTGATGTATTTAAAAGAAAAATTGCTTTAAGAAAGGGGAATGACAAAATATGTTTTAAGAGTGATAATCCTACTAATAGCATAATTAAGAAGGTTTATGATGCTAGATTTAAGAGAGCGAATAGAACTTGATTTAGAGGCTAGACTAATGGGTGAAGCATCGATTTTAAATAGATCACAAGACCATGAATTTGGAGATTTTCTTAAATTAAATGATCTAAATAAACCATTAGAGCTTAGAAATCATGATAATGAGGACTTAAGTCCCACAATTGAGGAAGGAGAAGTCATTGATGAACCAATGATTGATGTAGTCCAAAATTAGGTATATAATAGATAAGTGAAAAATAGATGAATAATCCGAGTTTTTTTGCAAACCACGATAGGAAGATCCAATTAATTGTGCTTAATAATTTACAATTTCTTGCATATAGTATATAAACATGTGAATGCTAATGTTTTCCCCGTTTTATCAATTAATGTTATGTCTAGAAGTTTTTATAATTCGATAATGAAAGAGAAAATTGAGTATAAAGGGAGATATGTTGTTGGAGCTTTTATAAATGTGCCTATCTTTGTTGGAAACTTTTCAATTTCATAGATTTTGCAGTTGGGTAGAGAATATGGATGCTTACCGAGATAAAGACATGGGTGATGTTATTTTGGGAAACCATTTTGTAGGGTCTGTGTGTTGAAGCAAGACGGTTCGATGGATTTATTACCATTCATAATGGTATGATAGTGTAATTTATCAAATTCCCGATCGCTTCAAGTTTAAACACTTCAACAAATAATGTAACAAGATTAGGCCGTTCCTTCAAGTAAGTTGCACGACAGATTGGAAGGAAATTCGCACTCGTATCAAAAGCTTAAAGGTTTCTACAAAGGAGTCTTGAATTTGGGTCCCGAATATATAAAGGACGAGAAGATAACTTGCTTTCTAAGAAGGATATTGTGAATGGCTTACTAAAGTTGAAATATGTCAAGGATCAACTGTGTTCATATTGTGAATTGGGTAAAGCAAAAAGAAGCACATTCAATACAAAGAATGTCCCAAGTTCTAAAGGAAGATTAAATTTGCTTCATATGGAAAGAAATACATTTTTGTGATTGTTGATGACTACTCACGATACACGTGGACTCATTTTATGAGATCCAAGGATGAGACATCATAAGTACTTAAAGACTTTCTAAAGATGATTCAACGGAATCTTCAAGCTCAAGTGATTAATGTTCGAACTGACAGAGGCACATAGTTCTTGAACAAGACACTACATGCATACTTTAAAGAAGAAAGAATTAAACATCAAACATCGATTGCTCAAACACCTAAACAGAACGGTGTTGTCGAAAGATGAAACCGTACTCTGGTTGAGGCTGCTCGAACAATGCTTTCAGCTTCTAAACTTCCTTTATTCATTTGGGTTGAAGCAATAGCAACCGCATACTACACCTAAAATATATCTCTCATCATCCACAAACATGAAAAGACACCATATCATATCATTAATGACAGGAAACCAACTCTCAAACACCTTCACATCTTTGGTTGCACATGCTACATAACCAGATATGGTGAAAACCTTGACAAGATGAAGGAGAAAGGGGATTCATGCATTTTGGTGGGATAATCTACATAGTAAAAGGGATATAAAGTCTACAACAAGAGGACAAAACTGATTATTGAATCCATTCATATCAACTTTGATAAGCTCAAGTAAATGGCTCCTGATGATAACACTTCAGGACTCGCGCTCCAACTACAAAAGACTTCTGATCATAACCGTTCAGAACTTGACATTCAAGACCACAACAATGAACCTTCAAGTTCAAAGCTGGTTTCAAATGCTTCTCCTCTAGCAGACACAAATGCTCCCGTCACTACAAGAGCTGGATTTTCTATTTAGTCCTTTGTTTGAAGAATACTTCACTGCAGGAAATCAAAGTGTGTCAAAGTCTTCTGATCTATTTGATACTTCTCCACAACAAGACACACAACCTACATTGAATATTCAACCTACAACAGAACCGATTATTTAACCAACACATTTAAATGCTGAGGAAAACAACACTGATCAAGCAAAATATGAACATTGATGGGCTTCGTTTTGTATAGGTAAATTAACTATCAAGTTTTACATTTATATTTAGCCAAATTACCTATTAACAAACACTAACGGGCAGTGTACTAGATTAGTTGTAGGTTCAGAAGATAGAAGAGCGGTCAAGCCTATTATAAGGAAAACGTATTAACCATGAATATAATATAATGCAGGTTTGCTTATTAGTGCAATGATTGTCTTATCTCGAAGGGATATATCATTCTTAGATTTAGGCGGAACTTCTTCCTAAAACCTAGACACACCAATTCTGTTACAATTAAACGCATCCGCAAAAGCAATCTACGTTGACTATGATCTATCTTAGGACATTAATAATGGTAATCTTATTAAACCCTAGCTCAACGAACTTTACTAACTTACTGCTTAACGGCTCTTTATATACTAGTAGTCCACTGTCCGGGTCCTTACCAAGGGAATCAGAATGTCATTTGTTGATCTCAGGTCACCTGCTAGTCCAACTTGTTCACTAAACCCATGGCAAGGATAGGTCATTATTTGTGATCCTATGATTCTAGATATATAAATTACGGATATAGAGAGCTATCTCGGCATCTAGCTAGCTCTATATTTTGCATTTCTAGATCCATTTGAATGACAGGTCGCATACTTAAGCACGTAAACGAGTATAAATTGATAAAATCAACAAACAACGATAAATTAAGCAATCAAGATAAACAAACCAAACATTAAATTATCATAAACATGGCTAATACCTAAAGGTATTAGCCAGTAACCATTGTATCAAATACAAACATAATAAACGAACAAC
>BQNB010168913.1:380-13837 GCA_026074375.1 Tanacetum coccineum
GTAATTACTTAGAACCAAGAAATCAATTAGAAATCGAAACCCTAATTCTAAAAATCACGTCGAATCTAACAAGAGAGATTAGAGAAAGCTATTATCGATCTACACAAATCAAACGTTATTCGATGAATGGAAATCAAACAGGTTAGGAAAATCGATTAGATGAGTAGATCTTGGATCTTGAAGATGAAGAGGATGAGGACCTCATGGATCTAGGGTTTTGTGTGTTTTTTTTTAGACTCTATTTATTGCCAAGTACGTCAACTTGATTTAAATGCATCTCTAGTCTTTTATATGTATCATAATAAGTATTATAACTCAAAATTAGATGTGTATACCTATATTATATGCATTTCATAAAGTTAGGTGAATCCTATGTATTTTTCGTCCTTTGCGCATCAAATGTGTTGCTAGTAACACTTTGCATTGTTTTCACTTCAAAATCACTTTCGAAACTAATTGGGATACATTTAAATGAACAAAGATGCATCTAATTCAAGTCGGTGCATAACAAATGTGTGGTTATGATTATTTCGCATTCTTTTCATTTTAACTTTTCTTCTCATTGTATCTTTACCCAGCATATATAACACATTATATTTCGGCTTATAAATTACACCAGTTTATTCGAGAAAGTTGGACAAACCACATAAAATCAGATGTGATATTCTACCACATGTGACCAATATCACATGTGATTATACAAGTGATATGAATGTGTGTTTTCCATTGCTAAAAGCGGAAGACTTTTTGATTCATACACAAATAGTTATGCTAACTTTACTACAATTGCTTAGTGTTCAAACTTTTATATTAGTGTTAAATCACATGTGACACGTCATGCATATTTTCAATACTTAAAAAAAGCGTGTTAAAAGGGAAAAAACTTCATCCAAAGTATATGAAAGTGCATGTATATTAAAAGGTAATATGCTCGCAGCAAAAGTATACTTTGTTTTGTTTGATGATTAACACTTCTTGAGATATCTAGATCTAAAACAAAGAGAATAATTGCAGTTTTAGTTAAGAATGCTCCATGGTTAGCATTCGGTTCTCATAAGTTTGTGAGTTTTTGTCATTTTAAAAATCAGGGGAAAAAAGATATCATACATTGGACATCAATATAGTTCTACTAAGAATTTACATTTTGTTTTTGAGTTTTGAAATAAAAGAAAGGAAGAGAAGTGTAAAAAAATAGGTTGGAAGAAAGAGGATAGAGTTAAACTAAATTGTATATTTTGCATTCTCGAGTTAGAAACAAAAAAAAAACTAAGTGTAAGAAAAAGTTATGTTAGAGAGAAAACAAAGACAAATTAATGATTTTATAAAAATACTTTTTGTTGAATATAAAATTATGTTATAATTAGGGCATTTAAGTCATTTTTATAAATTATAAATTTTCTTATTTACTTTATTTTCAAATCATTTTACAGTTTTTGATAACATTTTTGAGCAATTATCATTTAACATTATTATTACAAAGCTTGTTTGAAAAAAAAACAGTTAGCGTTTATAAAATTATAAAAACGTCAAATTTTCAATGCTTTTTGAATAAGCATTTAACATTACGTCATTTTATACATTAAAATTAAAGTTAAAACTACTCAACCAAACACTTTTATAAATTAAACTGTTACTGCTAACTGCTAATGCTAACTGTTTATTGCTAACTGCTAGCGTTAATTTCAACAAACACACCCTTAGAAGAGAAAATTATTTTTATTTTTGGAAGTAAGAAAAGAAGTGAATAGAAGTTAAAAAAAAATTCATAATAACGAAATTTTTTCAAGATATCTCGTTAATATGAATTTTTTGTAACTTCTGTTCACTTCTTTTCTTACTTTCAAAAATAAAAGGATTAATTTTATATCTCCTCCTCTTTTCACTAATAATTTCATATATATCCAAATTACAACATTTGAATGCATGATGTACCACACTTTTGATGCATTTTTTTTTTTGAACGGCAAATTGAAATTATTAAAAAAACTAGCAAGAAGCTAGAAAATTACAAGGATATGGATTTAGGACATTTCATCCAGGAAATCCAATCAATATTGTTTTTACATCTATTGGAACACCAAGTAAAAGAGTACGAAACAATATCATCAAAAAGAAGCTCCATACGCGGATGAGAAGATCCAAAAAGCACTTGGTTGCGGAATTTCCAAATCATCCACCACATAACATAAAAGACCCCTTCTAGCATTTCCTTTTGAGCTTTAGAAAACCGAGTAGTTTTGAACCAAGCAATCCATTCTTCGTAACAAGAAAAATCTGGAATATCAATTTCCCACCATCGAGCAATTTTACGCCATAAAGTCCGAGCTAAATTACAAGAGTAGAAAAGATGCGAGCATGATTCTCCAGCTAAACCACAATTTGGGCATATAATAGAAGGAATATCAATCCCACGAAGTGAAAGGTTAAGTCTCGTGGGGAGCTTATCCAAACAAACTTTCCACGCTAAAATATTTACCTTTATTGGAACCACTTTCACCCATCTAGTAACGTCACCAACAAAAGGTAAAAGAATATCATCAATAAATGTTCTAGCCGAGTGAACAGAAAACTCACCAGAAGATCCAAGAAGCCATGCCCATCGATCATTGGAAGGAGATAAAGATATAGACCCAACAAGTTCAACTAGATGGTGAAGCTGCTCTTCTTCCACCCCTCCACGGGGGTTTCTACGAAAAGAAGCAACAAACGAAGCATCAATGAGTTTATCTGCAACCGTAATACCTTTTTTGAGCTCCAACGCATATAAACGAGGAAAAGATCTGCTAAGGGGGACATCATTAATCCAACAATCTTCCCAAAAGAGAGTGTTCGCACCGTTTCCCACTTTCTTTTTCAAAAGCGCAAGAAGGTTAATACCTTTTGCGGACAAAGAATTGAGCTCTTTCAAGATACAATTCCAAGGGGATAAACTAGAAACCGAACCTGTGTGAACAAAAGGAGAACGATTGCCATATAAAACAGCAATAAGACGATGCCAAAGGGATGCATCCTGCGAAAGAAATCTCCAAACCCACTTAAATAATAAGGATCTATTAAGCGCAAAGAAGCTGGACACACCTAGCCCTCCTTTTTGTTTAGAAGCCAAAATTTTGTTCCAACTAATCATAGAGAATCTCTTTTCATTTATATCGGCACCATTAAAAAATTTTCTGCGAAGGGATTCCAAGTCACGAAGAACACCCAAAGGAGCTTTATAAAGCGACATATGATAAAGAGGCAAGGACGTAAGGACAGACTTGATTAACGTAAGACGTCCACCAACGAAAACAAAGTGATACTTTATTCATATTCATGACAGGAAAAATCTTATACGTATCTTCGGGGTTCAATAAGAAGTAGATCTTATCATTTAAAATTTAGCATGTGCCATTTTCTGTTTACAGGCTGTTTATTTTGTTTTTGTTTTTGCAACAATTGTCATTAACGAAAATACCAATCAAAGTACAAATTCCATTTTGTGTTTAGTTTTTCTATTGACACTCAAAAGCCTATTGATGCTCAAAAGCAAACAAAAATAACGTCTAGACACCTTTTAGCCCCATGAACCCTACTCACATGACCTTTTATTCTTATATGTTAAATTTCCAAACGATTAAAAATTAGAAAACATGTGCTTTGGGAGTCTCATGTTCGATGGTTTTAGGCCACAATATTGTGCAAAACGTTATGCGAAAATGATAATGTAGGCCATATAAGTTGGCCAAAACTTTGAATAGGTCACTCAACCAGGAACAAGTTAAAAGAAAATGTAGGCTGATATGTTGATTGATTTCCTTCATTTGGAGTGTAGTAAAATTATTACTAAAATATTGTTAATTTTAGATTATATTTATAAATCATACATTATATTTCTTAAAATATCATTACTATTTACAAGGCTTTCAAGATAATTAGTATATATAAGTACGGTCGCTCACGTTTTTTCCATTTAATTTATTACTGTAATTTATATGTACGGTTGAGTTTCAATTCAACACGACAATTACAACCTGTTTGATCGTGATTTCTTCCACCAAACATCGCTTGTCATATTCTATTTGACGTCTTTTTTGTTTAGAAAATTATACGTAATTGTATTTAAAAATAGTTATAATCAGAATATTTAATCTTATTACAACTGTTAAATAATATAAGCACTATAAATACGTAAATATGTAAGTAAACATTTAGCTACTGCAGATGATATCTTCCTTTTAAAAAGTACTCTTATGTCTACATGTAACAATTATTAAATGTTTTTGTAATTCGAGTTTTTATCACGGTGTGTTGAATAAAAAACGGAGTCAACTTAACATTCGTGGGATTCTGGTTGATGGCACATGGGTTGATAATCCGCAAAGGGTGAAAAATGAATTCCTCCATCATTTCAGTAAAAGATTTGACAAACCTGCTGCTAATCGAGCTTCTCTTGTTATGAACTTTTCGAAAATTTTATCTTGTGATCAACAGGTTGAGCTGGAACTCGAAGTGTCTAAAGATGAAGTAAAGAGGGCGGTTTGGGATTGTGGGACTGATAAAGCCCCTGGTCCAGACGGTTTCACGTTTGGTTTCTATCGTCGATTCTGGAAGGTGATTGAAAATGACGTGTTCGATGCCGTTAATCATTTTTTTACTTATGGGGACATCCCTAAAGGTTGTAACTCGTCTTTCATTGCCTTGATTCCTAAAATCCCTGATGCTAACGTGGTAAAAGATTTTAGACCAATAAGTCTAATCGGAAGCTTGTACAAAATTATTGCAAAAATATTGGCGAATAGGCTAGTAGTTGTTTTGGGAGATATTGTAAACGAGGTGCAATCAGCCTTCATTGCGGATAGACAAATTTTAGAATGGCCCGTTTATCTTAAATGAAGTGCTCCAATGGTGTAAGTCGAAGAAAATACAATCTTTAATTATTAAAAGTTGATTTTGAGAAGGCTTATGACTCGGTTCGTTGGATTTTTTGGATGAATTCTTGAAAAAGTTTGGGTTTCCGGCTGATAAGTTGTTCACCTGTGATTCAAAGTTGTCTAGATCTTCGAGAGGTTCTATAATTATTACCGGTAGTCCACGCGGAGTTTTCAATTTCACAAGGCTTAAACATGTGACCGTTATCTCCTTTCTTGTACAAATTAATAATGGAAAGTTTGCATTATCGTTCAAAGAGTTGGTGGATGTCTCGATGGTTTAAAGGCTAAACTTTATTCTTCGTTGAGGCTTTCGCCATATGTTTTACGCGGATGAGTGAATTAAGTAGGACAATGGTGCGATGACAACATTAATATCTGTTTCAGGTTATGGAATTGCGTTATTCATGCGTCACGGGTTGCATATTAAACACTCAACAAAAGTAAACAAAGGGGTTCTTGTGGCATGAAGAAAAAAGTTAAGCAAGATGCCTCAAAACTAGGAATGCTTTATTCTTAAAACCGCCTTCTCCTAACTTAGGTTCGAAAAGTGGGTGGTTTCTATGCATCGAATTCAATGCTTGGAATGAGGTAGTGGATCGAGTGTTATGCTCGCCTATCCCAAGTGGAAAATGAAGACGCATTCAATTGAAGAAGTTAACTCTCCTTAAATCGGTCTTAGGATCGATGCCTATATATCACATGTCTATTTTTAGAGTCCCTATGAGTGTTCTTCGCAGGTTGGAATCCATTCGTAGTCACTTTTTTAATGGTCCATGAACCCAATATCAAAGTAACGCTGGGTTAAATTGGAAAAATGTGTTTGGTTTTCCAAAGAGAAAGGTGCCTAAGTGTTGTTCAAGTTTGTATGCATTGAATAGAGGTCTTAGTTCAAATGGGTGTGGAGGTTCTTTCTCAAAATACATCTTATTGTCGAGGGTTATCAAGGCGATCTAGGATAAGATGGGAAAGTGGGAAGCAAGTGAAGTCTGCTTTTCCCGCATAATGGATGGAACATAGTGCATGAAATCAATGTTATGAAGAATTAACGTATTAATCTTATTAAGCATATTCAAATGAAACTGGTAATCTGGATAAAATGCTTTCTGGGAAACACTTGATTGTACATATCGTTCTTAAAGATCTATATCCTCGTATCTATGCTCTAGAGACATGTAAGTTTGTGAAGGTTGGCACAAAGTTGACTAAATCCAGTTTGGACTTTTTTTTTCGTCGAAAACCTAGGGGTGGTATCGAACGGGAGCAGTACGAAGCTTTATTGGTTCAGGTCCAAGACCTAAACCTTGTTCCTGTGTCAGATCGTTGAAAATGGTCCTTGGAGAACTCGGGTGATTTTTATGTTGCTTCTGTTAGAAAGATGCTAGATGATAAAATGTTGCCGGACGTAACTACAAAGACACGGTGGATAAAACTTGTCCCTATTAAGGTGAATGTTCATGCGTGGAAAGTTAAGATTGATTCATTACCGACATGTTTCAGCATTTTCTCCGTAAGAGGTTGGATATAGACTCTATTACGTTTCTATTTGTGACAATGGGTTGAGTCTTCTAGCCATTTATATTTTAAGTGTAAATATGGTTAGAGATATTATCCGAAAGATAACACATTTGGGATATACTACATAGAGGCCGACTCATATGAAGTTTGGGTTTAAACTTGGCCTTGATCTTCGCTTTACTCTAATTATAAGCAGGTTCACGAAGGTGTTTTTTCGTAAAGTGGTGCAAGTTAGGCAAAATCGGACAAGTAATATCTTGAAGCGGTTACTTCTCCAAAGGCGATGATTTTTGAGGATATTGTGTCTCGGTCTTTTTATTGGTGTCGTAATAGATGTAAAGCCTCGTTTAGTTAGAACGATTGGCTTAAAAATCCGTATCTTGTCGCTTTGTAATTTCTAGCTTCTTGCTAGTGGTTTGATAATATATTGCTATTCAAAAAAAAATCTAAATGAAAAAAGAAGAAGCAATAATCGATCACTCGTTTTCAATATGTAATATGGATAATTGATTCAAGTTGGTAGGGAAATATATGGTGTTTGATTGATGTAAAAAGTGAAAATGAGATATTATCTAACTTTGGTTGTTCGCACGTAGATATTTTGAGAAGTTATACTCTATGTGAGTCCCTCTAAGGAATAGATCTCTGCAGCCTATTAAGATTGATAGCCAAAATGTATAAATACAACTGACTATGTAGAAACACTGATTATGAATACTATGTGTTAATGCGGAATCTTAACACAAGTACTAAGAAAATCAATGTAGAACTAAATAATAACTTCTATTAATCTGCTTTGAAGGATTACAGATTACTAACTATTTAGATATGATTTTTGCTATGAGATATCTTGAGGTCGTCTCTTTTACTATGCCAAGAGGGATCCTTTTATAAACTAAGGATAAACCCTAACAGAACAGGCTTACAAAACGCATACTTATCTTTTCCTAAGATATCTCATACATATCTCTTTAAACGGTACTAACTATTTTCTAACTAACAGTACTAACTAATTGATCAGTACTTACACTTTGTACTGTCAGTACTAACTATAACTAACGGTACTAACTATTTGTACTGTCGGTACTAAGTTAGGAAAACATTATATCTCTAAACAATCCTCCTTAAACATTATGGTTAAACTCTTTTAACTTCATGTTTTCTTAACTTCTTAACACATAGAGATGTATCCAAAACATACTCTTTTCATTCTTGATCCTTTTTATCTCTATCATTCTTCAGCTGCAACTTAGTCTTCTCAGCAGCAAACAACAACATCTTTTCAGCAACTATCCTACTAAGGTTGGCTTTCGTAGTTTTTGGCAAACTACACCTTTAACGGATTATGTATGTTCCTTTACCAGTAGCCGTTTGCTTGGGTAGTTAATTCTTCATTTTTAAAAATCATGGTGATGTTAATTACACATTTTACAGTTTTTGGTAAAACTGTTCAACCATTCTCAACGGAATTTGATTTGTCATTCTTTACCAAATACCGTTTGCTTTTATAGACTAGCAATGCTTTCATATTGTCTATAACTGGTTGATTGAAAAACCATATAGTTTTTAGCATAACTATCAGCTATCAACGAGTTGATTAGTCACTTTACCATGAACTGGTTTGCTCCATGGTCTAGTCAACTCTTCACCACAGAAGCAAGGTGAGTTGCATTACCCTACAATTTTTGGTTAAGTTTGTCTAACCCTATACCCGGATTTGAGAAAGTTCTTTACCACAAGCGTTTGCTTATGGGACTATGCCAGAGTTCTTTGCCTGTTTAGCATGGTGAACTGATTGACCATTTGTTGTGTGGTGGTTAAGCCAACACTCAAACCTTTCTCAATCCCATCAATCTTATTAATTCAGGTTCTAACTCTGCAAGTATCTTCTTAATAAACCTGATCAACTCTAATGCCATTGTACTGTCTTCTTCAGACTCTAACTTCAATTTTAGCATTTGCATAAGTTACTTCCTTTCTCTATGGATTCTTCTTTTCTCCAGCATATGATGACTACTCCTGTTTCAGTCACCTAAAATATGTACCCTGAAGAACTATGTAACTTCCCAAAAAAAAAAAAACTCACTATAGTCCAATCTAGCTGTGGAATTCAAAATAATCTTTATCATCTGGGTTGAACAAAAAACCATACAAATCTCCCACAAAGTACTCTGTGAAAAACTTCAGGATCTCATCCTTGAAATCTGTCCTATCACCATGTGGTACATAGCATT
The DNA here is from genome assembly GCA_026074375.1 of Tanacetum coccineum. NCBI lineage: Eukaryota > Viridiplantae > Streptophyta > Magnoliopsida > Asterales > Asteraceae > Tanacetum > Tanacetum coccineum. Next base: position 9,040 of record BQNB010168913.1, read on the forward strand.
CAAATCCTCTCTATCAATTATAGACATTGAATCTCATCAAAAAAACTAAAGTATCTCTTTTGTCCATTACTTCTAATCACCACATTTTGATTAATCTCTTCAAAGTTTTCAGCTTGATTAGACTGTGGTTTGTTCCAAGTTCACTCTGTCCTTCCCAATTCTTTGATAAGGATATATTCTGTCAGTATTTCATAATCCTCTTTTTTTCTCATCTGAGCTCTTGTTAAGTGTAATCTCAGCTCCATTCATTCTCTTTGTCACTAGCATCTTCAGAAAGTGTTTTGAAATGTATCTTCTCTTCCTTGACTTTCATCTTTTTTCCTCTTGTACAGTTTCTCTTTTTATACTTTCTTCTTCTTTGCTTTCCTCCTGAACTTCTGCTTTACTCTCCTCCTTGATACATTTCATCCTTAGAAGAATCAACTCCTTTCTCATTCATCCTTTTGATCAATCTTTCATCTTCAGGCAGAACCAATATGTGATCAAATTCTTCATCTGATTCACGTTAATCTTTCATACTAAAGCTTGTACTTCCTCAAATCTTCTTGATTTTCAATTCAAGCATGTCTTGAAGTTTCCACATGCTTTAAGTTAGGTTCATCATTTGAATTTCTTAATTGATTCCTTTGTTGGTGTTCTGTTTCCTAAGGCTTTGTGGATCTCTGTTTGAGCCAAGGAATTTTTCTTTTGCTGCAGCATTTGTGTCATGAAGGAACTTTGCTCTTTCTTATATTGTAAAATGCTCTATTTCTTGTTCTGAAGCTTTTCAACATGAGTCTATCTGCCTCTATCCTGCCTTATTTATCATCACAAGTTTCTTATAAGTGCTTCATTTGGCAGCTTTGTCTTTAGTCATCTGTTATTTTTTTCTCTTAGCTTCCCCACTCTTCTTAATTTACCTAGCCATCTCTTCATCATTTCCAAGCTGTTTAAAACTTTTCCTCAGCTTTAGGTATACTTCAGAGTTCACTTTCTGATTCATTCGCCTCCTCTTTAATTTTCTTCTTTCCTTTGTCTTTTGGATCCAAATCTTTGGAAGAGGATTTAATGTGAGAATTGATCTTGTTAGAAGTTAGGCCTAAGGTCCTATCAGTTACTTCGACAAATTCCTTCACTTACACCTTTCTCTTTTCTTTAGTCAATAGCTTTGGCTTAATCATGTTGTGCGAGATAGAAACCTTAGTTTGTTTCATCATCTCCAAATATTTTTGTGTGGGTGGTTTGACGTGGAAGGGGGGGCCGGAGGTTTCAGTGGCCTAAGTAGCTCATTTCTTCTTCAGTACCTTTCTTATGCCCATCAGTACTTTCAACTTGCTCTTCAGTACCTTCAATGTGCTCTTCAGTACCTTCAAAGTTCTCTTCAGTACCTTCATTTTTCTCATAAAGTTCCTTTATCTTTTCTCTTATCAGTACCTTCTTTTTGCCTGTCAGTTCTAACTTTGGTTCAGTCAGTACTACTATTGGGTCTGTCAGTATAAACTTTCTCCATATCAGTACTATACTCCATCCTTGTCCTGTACTATAGTACATCTTCAGTACTAAGTATGTTCTCATCAATCTCCTTGTCTTCATCCACCATCTCTCTTGTCCTCCCCTCATCCTGAGCATTCTCTGTTTCAATATGATCAACTGTAATGTCACGAATCTTCATCAAACAGAGGAATCTCTTTGTAACTGGCTTGATGATTCACCTTTAGCAAAACTTCCTCCCTTGTTTGGATACAGGTCTCTTTGTTGCACTCTATGTTTCTTTTGAGTAGCTCTTTCTTAGGAAATCTTTGCTTCAATGAGGAACATTTCAGCCATGCTTTTATGGTGGTTTGATGGACAGGTTTAGCTTGCTTCTTGCGCTTAAACCCCACCATACCAACCACCAACAAATCAACCTTTGGTTAATCAAGCTTTACCTCCCATTTCACAAATTCAAGGTGTCTCTAAAACATATTTTGAAAGTTATGCTAAAGCTAATGATGCGAACATGAATAACTTGCAAATGAAATTGGATAATTTTCAAAGAAATCAAAATGATTTTCAAAGAAGTTATAACGATTCTCAAAAGAAGCAAGATGATTTTCAAAACATGATGCTAAGTTTTATGCAAAACTATCATTCCAACACCACTTCGTCTTCAGGAACTCTATCACCACACGAAGTGGTAAAACTTGTGAAGGACCTTCGACTCCTCTTGTTCCTACACCCGTAGTTTCTACTCCTCAAAAAGAACCCGAACAAAACCCGGAGACGTCAACGAACAAAGTCCCACCTCCGGAGGAAGAAGAATCCATTTTCATTGAAATCCCAAAACCAAAAGCTAAGAAAACCGTTAACATTGAAATTCAAGAGCCTAATTCTCCAAAACCAACGTCGTATCAACCTAAACTTCCATATCCCGAGAGGATGAAAGTGAGAGAGAACGATAAACCAAGTGCTCAACATAGCCGGTTTTTGAAGATGTTTAAACAACTCCGTTTAAAGATTGGTTTGAAAGATGCTCTTGTCGAAATGCCAAAGTTCAACAAATGGTTAAGCTCGTTGCTAAGGAACAAAGAGAAGCTCGAAGAACCCGGAAAATTTCTTATCCCATGTGCTTTACAAGAACTCGATAGGACTAGTGCTTTAGCCGATTCTGGAGCTAGCATAAATCTTTTACCTCATTCTATCTACAAGCAACTTGGGCTTGGAGCTTTGACTCCTACTCGAATGACACTCGAGCTTGCCAATCGTTCCATTACTCACCCAATGGGCATAGCCGAGGATGTTGTAGTTAGAGTTGATGGTTTCACTTTTCTTGCGGATTTTGTGGTGGTTAATTTTGTACCAGACCCGAGAGTGTCTATTATTTTAGGAAGACCTTTCCTTCACACCGCAAAAGCTCTCATTGATTTATACGAAGAAACTTTGACTTTAAGAGTAGGAAAGGAAGAACTTTGTGAAACCCAATCGTTTGGTTCCATAGATCGTTTTGCCCATCTAGGATATCATAACATTGATCACGCAGCGGAATAACAAATAAGAACAACAATGTTATGAACAAGGTTTTTATTCATAAACTAATAAACTATAAACTATTCGACTTTAATCAGTCGACTATGAACTATTACATAAACTAATAAGCTAACTATTAGAATCTCATTGGAGAGATCTAACTATGATGGATAATCAAATCTACTAAGACCCAAACTTTCTGTATCTCAAACTGCAACAATTCTTCTTGCATAGCATCAACCCAGCTTTCATCTTCAAGAGCTTCTGAAATCTTCTTGGGTTCATGTTGAGACAGGAAACAAGCAAATAAACAATGATGGAAGTCCTTATGGTTAGTTCTCTTTTGCTTTTGAACATAGCTAACAAAAGCATGAGCTCCAGAACTTGTATTTACTTTGCTTCTTGTTTGAACTGCTGAGGTTGGATCTCCTAGAATAAGTGCTTTAGGATGAGAGGAGTGAATCCTTGATGTGGGAATAGGACTAACATTCACAACAGATTCCAAGTTTGTGAAGTCAGCCACTGCACCCTCATCATCATAAGAAGAAGTAGTGAAGATACCATCAGTGGAATTTTGATAAATATCCTCAAGTGGAGGTATTTCTGAGTCATCTTCTTCAGGATTTGTTGGATCAGAAAGAGATAGTCCCTCATAAGGACTGGCAGTACTAACTGGTAAGCTAACAGTATTAACTAGGTTAGTACTGCTAGCTTTAGCTGGTGTGCTAACAGTACTAAAAATGTTAGTACTGCTAGGCTTAGCAGCTCCTTCTTTTATCACTAAGTGCTCAAACTTCTTCCTGAGAACTTCAGCTTCCTCATTAGCCTCCTTTTCTTGCCTCTTAAGTCTTTCAAGGTCATCCATAAAGACTTGTTCTTCCTCTCTTGGACCTTCTCTTTTATCATCTGTTGTTAATGCTGGAGTGTTTGTTGAAGAATAAGAAGGCCATATGGGCAGTACAAAACAGTCTTGAGCAGATTCATCTTCTTTGTCAGAATCCCCTGCATCAATAATCTCTTCTGTACCTGCATTTTGGTTAGCTTCTTCTTGACCTGCATGGTTAGATTGATTCTTTGAACTAACAGGATGATAATTCATAGAATCAGTTAAATAATCAAGATCAAAAAGCCAAGTTGGTCCTTTTCCTGCAACATTTGGTTTGTTCTCTAAGAAGGTGATGTGCAGGTTTTCTTCAACTCTTTTGGTTTCTAAATTGTATACCCTAAAAGCCTTGCTTTGTAGAGAATACCCAACTAAAAACCCTTCATCTGATTTTCCAGCAAACTTGCCAAGGTGGTCAGTGGTATTCAAGATGGTCAGTGGTATTCATCAGTTGTGGCCTTTGCAATTAAACAAGCCAATCCTCCTGTAGGAACAATGTTTTCTAAATTGAAACTGTACATGTTGTTTTGTCTAGGGATTTTAAGTAGTACTTGATTTTCATCAGGTAACTTAAATTCAGGAGACAAAACAAGACATTCAGAGTCAGTAAACAAAACCTTGTTCTTTTTGTCACATATTTGTGACACAGAAAAGAGATTGAAATGCTGAAGTTCTTTCACAAAGCACACATCCTCAAAATCTAATTTTCCAATTTTGATTTTACCTTCACCAGTTATATAACCTCTACTACCTCCAAAAGCAACAGGTCTACCATTAATGTCTTGAAATTCATCAAGGTGGGCCTTGTTCCCAGTCATGTGCCTGGAACATCCACTATCAACAAAGAGCTCTATGTGGATAATCCTGCACATTAAAAGAAAAAGATTAGTTTCTCTTAGGGACCCAAGCCTGTTTGGGCTTGAGTCTGCC
>BQNB010168915.1:0-13837 GCA_026074375.1 Tanacetum coccineum
GAGATACGTGCCCTTTAACTAGGATCACTAAACCTGAAGTAGTACCTTTAGAAAAATCTAGAAGCGTTAGTACTAGTGACCCTACTAATAATGTCATTGTGACACCTAGGTTCTCTAAGAAGCCTCTCACTAGTTACAAACATAAAGATAGAAAACTAAAGGACATTTCCACTAGCAGTCCCCCTAATACAGAAACAAATGTTGTCAATGATCCTGTGAATGTTAATGATTTATCTGCTAACCAACTGGACCCCAATAAAAGTTAGGTATCCGATGTTCCAAATTTTACAGCTCTTTAAATAGAAAACGGGTCAATGTTTGAGGGGGAGAATCAGTGCTACTAACAGTCTTGCAGGAAATGCACACAAAGGATTTTTGGACTCATTCATTCTTCTCACATGAGATGTATCTAATCTAAATGTGAGAAAAGCTATTGCTGAGAGATTGGAACGAACCACAAGCTGTTTTTTTTAGACAGACTGATTTATCACTCTAATTTCAGGACTCGTTTCAATATTTATTGAATATCTATGCGTTAAAGTAGTATATCTATATCCTCATTGATTGAGGGGGAGCTTAAAATTATTTTAAGTCCATTGTTGATCAAAACCATACAAAAGTTGCATACTTTTGATTGGGGGAGAAAATGTGACTTAAAAATACTGATAACTAATGATTCGATTGTTTATATGTGATAGCTTGAACCTTGCATGTGCAAAACAACTTTCGAATATTGATGCACATGTGTAGGGGGAGCAAAAAGAGTAACATATTCTAAAATGTCAAGATACCAAGCCTTTTATGTTATGCATAAGTATCTTGATAATCTACAAAGAATCTTTTGCTTCATGATCTTGGTTTCATATATGTGATTGGATAGCGGAAATTGCATGGGAATGTATCATCTCATATCCCTCGGGATATCTTTCTAAAATTTGATAGAGCTGTTGAGTGTTGATCTGTTAAACGGTTTTCAGCAGGTTAAGCTTCTCAGTTCCTATCGTTTTTTTAAGAACCATCAAAGCATTTTCCTTCAAATGATTTTAAGGCGACTTGACAAGGGTTAATGCTAAGTTTTGACCTGAGTTAGGTAGTCTTTTGCAAACCTTTCATTGTGTTCAAACGATTTCATCACACTTCGACTGTTTTTCAAATATTTCTACGATACTTAATTATATTAAGAGGTCGACCCTATGTTTGGCAAGTGAGGCCGAATGAAGCTATCTGGACATAGGTTTGTATGAACACGATTTATACGGTTATAGCAGTGATAGTGTACTGTTCTGGATCTCACTCTTTACCATCTCTAGTAGTTGCATGCTATTAGTATGTTAGTTATGGACAACTGGTCTATGAGAAAAGCAGCACTACGGGAATCGATACTTGGTTATTGGAGAGGATTAAAAGGCTTTTGAGTGGAAAAACTTTATCAAGGATGCGGTTCTGTACTAATGAATGTACCTGATCACAGTGACAGTATCGTACTGTAATCTCGATCCTCACGGAATCGGAGGTTATTGCAACCGACAAGATTGAGTATCTTCTTTTATACTGGTCCCTTCAGAATATAAAAAACCCTTCAATGTGTTTAAAAAATGTTTTTCTAAGAACACATTAAGTGGATTTTCATATAAATGTTTTTGTTGGTGATCAATTTTTTGGAATTAGGACAAACAACTCAAGGAATTGATGTAAACCACATGCTCATACTCAAAGACTCTAAGATATCAAGAAAGTTAAATACTTAAAGCTTCCACACCTCTAAAATCAAAGTCTTCTTCAAAATGTTAAAGATATGAAGAATTAAAGAAGAAAGAACATAAAAGCTTTCAAGATTACAACAAGTTTGAGCATGTTGGTCCAAAGTTTAGTAAATGGAAAACTAAAGAAAAGACATGAAGTTCATGAAATCAAAGATCAGAATCAAGTTATCAAGTCATGATGAAACAAGCTCTGAAGATTAAAGTCAAAGTGAGGATTGCTACAGCAAGCACAGAATATCAAGGGAAGATTACAAGGACTACGAGCTAAAGAAATCTACACTGAATGCTACGACTCAATTTTGCAAATCAAGAGTGACCTCTCTTAGGGGGAGATTGTTAGAAACAAAGAAGTCTCGGTCAATAGTAATTGTTTAGCATTTACTAGCTCGTTAATTAATGATGTTTAATGTAATCAGACCGACAAAGAAAAAGCTCGAAAAGCCTATCCAAAGGCCCATATGGTTGGCCCCTTTGAGGGTTATAAATACCCTTCACATGTCAAGGTTTAGGGTATGTGATGATCTCTATAAAGACAAAACTCATATCTCTTGTAAGTTTAATCATCCTTCATTAATTTTCTTTCCAGTTTTTCTCTTGATCTTTAAACCTCAATCTTTCTTGTGAGATGAATAATTATTGGAACCATCAAACCCACTTGACTTCTTCTTTGGATAATCTCTCTTCAGATGACCCTCTGAATGACGTATGAAGCACTTGAGTTTACCAGTTCCACCTCTTGACTTAAACTGTGAACTTCCATCAGAATGAGCTTTACCTGAATAATCTGAGCTTCCCCTTACATATAACCCGTCACCAGCTTCTTCTTTTATGCCTTTAGTTCTGTTCTTCAACTCCCTTGAATTTAGAGTCGCCAGAACATCCTCCATTGTTAAGGATTCCCTCCCATACAACAATGTCTCCACAAAGTTTTTGTAAGATGATGGCAATGACGTAAGTAACATAAGAGTCTGATCCTCATCTTCAATCTCGATATCAATGTTCGTTAAATCAAGTATCAACTTATTAAACTCGTCTGTATGATCATCCAGTTTTGTACCTGGACTCATATAGTACGTGTATAGCTTCTTTTTCAGATACAGTCTATTTGCTAAGGACTTAGTCATATACAGACTAGTTAATTTCATCCAAATTCCTATAGCAGTTGTTTTCGGTCGTGAAGACGAACCTGGTTACTAACAACTAATATATATGATCCTGGGATACCAAAGATATTACTTGATAGATTCGATAATAAGTCCAACATGGTTCGTTGTTCATGTGGTTTGGAAGCCGTGATCAGAACATCATGGACTAATCGGAATCCTGGTCGTCGTTTCTATGGTTGTCCTACACTTTTAAGTATGATCAGATCAAGATATATGTAACAAATCATGTTTTTGTTTATTTACACATCCTTTTTCTTTTATTTTCAGAGTCCAACCTGTGTCAACTTCCTACGGTGGTTTGATCCACCAATGTGTCAAAAGTCTGTTCAAATTATCCCTGGTTTGTTGAAGTCACATAATGAGCTTAAAGAAATCCTTGCTATGGTTGAAGAAAAGCGACTCAAGTTGATGAAATTTCTCATCATTATCTGGGTTGTGTTTAGGTTTTATGTTTACTGTACAATGTAAAGCTTTAGGGTAATTGATTTTTTGGGTAGATATTCTTAGTAGGTAATGGGTTATAGTATTGTGGATGAATGTGGTTTTGTGTTGATTGATGGAATGAATAGATTAGGTTATTAGTCATATTCTTATGGACGAATGTGTAAATTTGTTTGACTAATAAAGTCAACATTTAATGTATAGTTGTTTGACTTATAAAGTCTACTGGTATAATTTAGCAAAAGTCAATTGGGTTCACTGGTATGATTGAGCAAAAGTCAAATAATTTGTATAACCATTTGGCACCAACAACAAAAACTGACCATGGATAATTCATACAACTGATTAGACTAAATAAACCCCAACTAACTAATTCATAACAAACATAAACGAAGTCACTACCCCAAACACTATCATAGTTGACTTCCAAAAGAAAGCATTATTTTGCTTTTCTTCAATTATTCCATGAGTTGCTGCATTTGACCTTCTATATCAGCAAACTTAACTTGAAGAACTGTAAGTTCTTCTCAACTTATTAACTCATTTTCTAGTTCTTTTCTTTGCGAGGGATTAGGAAGCAGATGCATCTCATATAAATGATCTATGTACCATTTATTCTCTAACTTTGGATCACACCAATGCCATCTTTTACAGTGCTTGATTCCTTTTTTCTGAAAAAAAGAAAATTTATAATTAGCTAATAAAATAAGATCTAGCAAAATGCAGCGACTTATATATTTGTTAGGGCAAACACCAAATCATATAGCAGGGTTTTTACATGTCCAAGAGGTGAGTGTCATCAATGGAAGCCCACATTTACACTCCGTAGGAGGGATGGAAGAAGATGAAGACATTCTTGAAACAGTTTTCTAATTTTGACTTTGTTTATGTTTTTGTCTCGTAAAAAAGGCGTAGACTTTATGACCGTTGCCCGTTGGATTACCTAGTGGTTTTGTTAGTGTTTTTGTAACTTGCATCGTTGGTCCCTCAATGCGTTCTATTGGTTTTTCATTTCCCGCCAACTATACAATAGATGTTCTACACGTTACTTACACGATTTGTCCTTGAAATCATTTCATGATGTGTTGTCACAGTTTAGCCGCGTTTTACATTTACCTTGCCAATGTAATAAATGCGTTTTCAACTATTTGTTTGTGTAGTCGATTCATATCTATATATTCACTTATATTTAAATTCACTTCGCATATCGTCCCTCATATACAAAACACACACATGCATACCTTAACTTCTGGAACCCTTTCACTATCCTAAAACCTAACTTTTGCTATAGCTATTGCTCGTGGATTTATTCATCTGGAAGAACTTAGGGTTTTAGCAAATTCTACCAAGCTGCCAGAGCAATTGCTAGTTTATTTTGACATGCAGAAGCAAAGGGAAGCTCGTCTAGCAAATGAACTTTCCAATTTAATGATGCAGTTAGTTGAAAGTGTAAATGAAAGGCGTGCGTTTATAGAAGAGCTAGAACGTTTGCCGAGAAATTTGGTGGCCTATAAGACTAGGGAGGAACTCAATCGTCTTCAAAAGGATGATCTGATTAAGGCGATAAAGATGAGGAAGGTATTTTTACAATTACACCTTCGAGTCTATAAAGAGGTTGATTTTTATAAAACTCTGTAAACGGGAGATGGTTGGCTTGTGGGGTTGTTCTTTTTTACTTTTGGGTTATATATAGTTAACATTTATGTCTTTTAGTTTTTTCATGAATGTATGATTGCAACTTTTGTTTGTTAATCATTTCACTATAATGTCTTGTTGGTATTGTAGTTGTTTTGTGGGTAAATTACACTGTTCATCCCTAAAGTGACACCCGATTCACCCGTTTTATCTAAACCAAAGATCCTATAATTTTTCAAACGGTGTTTGACCACTACTCTGTTTGACCAACATTGTTACATTGGAGACAAAATAGTGGAAACAAGTTGCATAACTAGTACGCTTTCATAATTTGATTATCTTAAACATACCACATATACATACAACAAAAAATTACAAGAAATACATGTAAGGGTAATTTAAGATCCAAAACATTAGTAATAAAAGATAGCACAAAAAACGACCCTTTCTTTGCATTCTCGGCATTAACGTTCGTCTTCAGTAAATGCATCATCCATCTATTCATCATACACCCTTTTCCTCTTTAGTGGTCTTCCTTTGTCCACTAGTTCATCACCACCATGGTTTGCAACCTGTTTACAAACCAGATATTCAAGGTTACCTTTTTTAACAACATGGTTTGGAACCTGTTCACCCTTAGCACCATCAATATCATTAGGTACATGATCATCCATCCCATGTTCCACTGCTTCACTTGGCATCTCTACAAGATCACCACTTTGTTTCCCTATGTTTTTGTTTAAAGACACCTCTTCTTCACATGTGTGTTCCTGGCTAACCTTGTCTTTCATTACCTCAGTGCCTTTATCTAAATCAAAGGCATTAATGCCAAACGTAAGGTCAATCTTAAACAAGGATCTTTTCCATTTGAATTCTTCTCTCTGCCTTTTTTACCCTTTTTTCATTCTTGGACTCATCAGACCATGGTGTTGGTATCAGCAACTCACTATCAGAGTCTGATAAACATACTTCACTTAATGAACAATTACTTTCATTGTTAGCCATGTGAAGATGTTTTGGTATCGTTAGTTTTTTCACAATTTTCTGGAAACCAAGTGAAAGTGTAACTATTTAGATGAAAATGGCATGTGAGGTGTTCTTAGGTTTTTCTCTATTTATGTGAACGGCTGTACAAAATATGGGTGGGTGAACAAGAAATGACTAAATATAGAAGGTCTACTAGTGCAGTTAAAAACCATAAACGTTAGGGACCAAATTCATAGATAACCCTATTCAATATATAAAATAGTACAAGTAAATATCTGGCCAAAAAAAAGTCAAACATAGCTTACCTTACACCCTATTTAAGACTAGTGTAAATTTTTATCAAAGTAAAGCAGTATTGCAGTCATCCACTAAAAAATGGATTCACCACCAAATCATGAATGGGAACAAGCCCTTGATATAGACGATTCTAATCTTCGACTAACCCTAGTCGTTCGTCGTCACATACTCCCTGAGAGAACCACCACCACCCAAACTATGTTTTTATCTCAAAACCATCAAGTTGATAATTGTGTTATGAAGCCCATTAGGATAATAACATGTCATGCTGGTATTGTTCAAATGGCCAAGCTCCGTAAAATAACTGATACTCGGGAAGGTGAGGACGAATCCTTAATGTCCATTAATGTGTCGTTGTGTGGTGTATATTTTTATGATTCAAGATTTAAATTTATATTTTGTCGACTTAACAAAAAACAATACTTTAACGGGCAGTGTACCCGGTCGATGGTAGATTCGTGGTAAGTAGGGTGTCGAACACTTGAAGCGAGGTTAAATCTCTTAATTTATTTATATTTTTGTTATCTAATCTGAGTTAATTCTAATCTAAGTCAAACCTATGCTAATCCTATGTTAGTTCTAATCCTAATTCTAACAAGTAAAAGGGGGGTTTTAGCCTGAGAGACTGACACGGGTTTGGTGGTGACTATAATCAATTCAAGACACTTTAACCCACGCAAGCAAATTAACGGAAGATAAAAGAGCGGTCAAGCCTTATGATAGAAAATTGTATTAGCTATTATTAATCTGATTAGAAGTTGGTTTGTTTATTCAGTGCAATGATTACTTATCTCAAAGAGGCATATCATTCTTAGACTTAAGCAGGACTTCATCCTAAGACCTAGACACATTAATTCACAATTAAAGCATCCGCATAGGGCATCCTTATTTGCTGATTATAATCTATCTTAGGGATTAAAGCAATGGTGATCTTGTTAAACCCTGGCTCATAGAGACTTTACCTACTTACTGCTTAACGGCTCTTTATATATTAGTAGTCCACTGTTCCGAGTCTTTACCAATGATTAGATAGAACGTACTAGTTGGTACAAGGTCACCCTTATAGCTCAACTAGCTTAAATCAAAGAGCAAAGATAGGTCAATTTTTGTGATCCTTGATTCTAGCATAATATAAATTACAAATGTGGGAGAGTATCCAGACTCTTAGCCTACGCCCAAACAAACATCGAGTTGCAGCGCGTAATATGTAGTGACTAGACCTAAGTTAGTTGAAGTATAGGTCGCATATTAAGCACGGTAAACAAGATAAACTGTTTAAACAGAAATAAGCATAAATACGATAAATTAAGAAATTGAGATATAAACAAAATCAAACATTCAGATCTTCATAATAATGGCTAATACCCGAAGGTATTAGCCTTTAAACATCATAATTAATACAAGAGTAATGGCTTAGCCAAGGTAAACTAACTGATTTAACGAATGATACCAAAAAATGAACGATTACAAAAGTATAAGAAAGTACACGTTGTCTCCTATGGATTGGAATGCGTTGCAAGACCTCTTCTGCTCTTTTTCTCCTCTTAGAATCCAACTCTCTTTGGTGGTTCTTTTAGGAGGGTGGGGGTGGGTGGGGTGGGGGGTGGTATCGAGAATATGATTTAGCACACTTAAAACTCATTTTTGAGTTTTGTATTATAAGGTCTGGAACTGTCGGATCTGTCGATACCGTGGCGTATCCAAAGTATGGGATACCCGTGGGGGGGGAACGTATGAGGTTTCTTGGAGTAGGGACCACGTTTGATATCTTCCAGAATATTCACCTTCTATATCTCCAATACGGCGTATTGGTCTTCTCTAGATACGGTGTATTTTCCTTGTTGGATACGGCGTATTGGTTGTCAGAACAGTAATCTTCAAAATATCTTCGTTTAAGCTCCAGAATGCTCGCCTTTTGCTAATATTCACCAAGTACTCCATAATTACTGCAATTCTCAAATATAAACGATTAAGTAACAATTCTTTGCAATAATCATACAAAATGAGTCAATTACATAGGATAAATGAAGCTATAAAATAGACGTTATTTGATGTCATCAAATATCCTCCCACTTGAATCCTACTTGTCCTCAAGTAGCCTTTAGAAGTTTATAAAAATGTATCCCTAAGGATATTTTCCGTTAAAGCATTTATTTAATCTATTACAAGTACACAACCAAACACCTCACGAAATAGGAAGATGAAAACACCTAAATCACTCAATTAATCTATGTGGTAACATGTAACTAATTCGCTCAATTGGTCGGTCGTGACAAGTATTCTATCATAAGCTTGGCAATGATACACATCTCCACCGCTAAAGCTAAGGAATAACAAGTTTATAAAGGTAAATATGGGTTTGTATGATAAGGTTTAGGGTTGATCATTTTTCAATCTTTCACCATAATTACCACTCCAACAAGGCAGCTGAAGCACACATACATGGTCGTAACGACGGAATAGGCATGTGTGTTCGATCACATCCTCGTTCGAATTTAACCAACGGTTATAATGAAGAATGATATAGAGTAGGGACCTTCTAACTTTCACCAAAAGTCGTAAACCAGCGAGGCACCTGAGATATGCATACATGGCCGTAACGACAGAATAGACATGCACGCTCGTATAAATCCTTATTAGCGTAAAACCAGCGGCTAGTCATTAGGAAAAAGAAGTAAATTGTTGTTAAATAAAAATTACAAAACAAATAGATTAAGTCTAAAATAGAAGTTGCTAGACACTTTTTCCTGACCGTTACCATGATAAAGACACAACTATTTACAACGTCTTGATCATAGATCAAAAACAACAACCTAAGTTGGCATTCCCGTAACGGTCAACTTCCCAATCATCTCATACTTTACATACTTTACAAAGCAAGTGGCGATATCTTCTACTTTATATAATACTCTACATCGTCGATTTTATATCAACGAATAATCGATCCTTCGTGAAATTCCTTCGGTAGTTTCGAAACGATTATCTTCAAACTTTTCTTCTCTTTTTTGTTGCGATTTTTCTAATTTTTTGATTTTTTTTGCTAACATTATACTATGAAACTCGGTGTAGTTTCACCAACTTCACGATCATAATAATTCCGGGTAATTCCTTCGGTAATTCTTCGTTCTTCGGACGTATCATTAATTGCGATGGTAGTAAAAATACATGAGTTTTAACTATAATATACATTCCCATTTACGATGTGCAAATTCATCCAACCGTACGAAAGATAGAAAATTTTGACACAAGACTCAGGAAATACAAACTTTACACTTTAAACAACTAGCAACTGTAAAATAAACTTAATCTAACAGGGTAGGCTAAGGTGTAAAGGTGTAACGAAACAAATAATTGGTGTAATTCCTAAAGGATTGGCTCTACGGGTTGTTCTAGGGGTATCTTACTCTTAAAATGAGAGTAAACAAAGGGTTTATACGAGGGTTAACTAACCAGTGTAGTTAGTTAATAAGCAACATGTAAAGGCGATTTGGGTGTAATCCTAAAAATTTACCAATTTAAACAAGTTACTCCATCTAAATCCATAGTACTCATCATTGCGGTCTCGAGTGATATACCAAGCCAAGTTCTAAAGTCTACTACATCACCGACACACTCATATTTTGTGGAATTTGGGTAAACATTTGGAAACGGATAGGTTAAATCCTCACAATATCTATCAAGGGTTATTATGTGCGGGTTATGTATCAAGTAATTTCACATAAGTATGCTTGATTTTTTTTAAATTTGAGCATAATTTAAGCATTTTAGTGTAAAAAATAAGACAAGTATACATTCCAATTCCCATCCCCCCACTTGAATTATACAACGTCCTCGTTGTATAGATAAAACATTAAAAATACAGGAATTAAAAAGAACTAGAATGAGAAACTCCCCTGATATTTGCTCGGTAGATTCTCCATGTAGATTTTATTGAGCAAGAATTCGTGTTGAACAGCCGCCTTGAAATTTCAAGACTCCAACACTTCAAGATCTTCAGATTTGTAAATTCTCCACCAATACTCGTCGATATTTCTTTCACGAGGTCCTGTGTAAATTCTCAGAAAACAAATGCAATTTTATCTCCGTGTATTCGTTTGGTTAGACTTGAAATAAATACCTAAAACTGTACAGGAAGTCGATACGCCGTATCCATACCCACAGGATACGCCGTATTGATACCTAGAATTGACAATAATGTTTTTAAAGTGCATAGAAAGTAAAGACTGAAAACGTCCAGACAATCAATACGCCATATGGTATGGAGCGGATACGCCGTATTGATGTCTGGGAAGACAGACTCGATAAAATTAAATAACATTCCGGGTTGTCTCCCGGTAAGCACTTTTGTTTACATCGAAGTCTTTTAGTTAGACTTTTCTTCAGCTTCTCTTTATTCAGCTCTAGTTACCATCCATTCTTCATCCATCATGCGAAAGATTTCCTGGTATGCTCGGCACGCATCATTGTTTGTTTTTTCCAAATTGTTGTATTCATCTTCTTTAATAGCAACATACTCTTCGTCTTGTCTGAATGAATACTTGATCATCTTGAATCTTCTCATATTGCACACCGACAGTTCGTGAGCTTCACATAATTCCTTGTCTTTTATCATAGTTTCTTTCTCATATCCAATCATTCGTGATCCTGGGAAGTAATCTCAATGCTTTCCCATACTTCTCAAACCATCATTGCTTGATTCAACTCACTGATTGAGCCTTCCATGATAGCTTTATTTCTTAAAGCTTGTTCTTTCAGCTCACAATCTATCAATGCATCATACCATTTATAATCTTGGTAATGGAGCGAGTTTCCAACTATGTAAGCTCCAGGTAAGTTTCCTCCATTACAGTTTACATCATTCTTTCAACTACATGTTGGCCATTCTAAACATCTAGTTTTATAATTGAAGGGCTTACAATAATGCTTAACTGGTGTGGGTTTAGTCCAAACTCCAGTGTGTGTCCACAGTTTCTCATCAACCCATGGTACATCTTTGTTCCATTCATAGATCCAATCATCCTTAAATTCTTCATAAGTTTTGAATCCCTCAATGTCCGTAGTAAGTAAGTCTGGATTGATTTGCAAAAGATAGCTAAATTCTTTGAAGGTCTTGCACATAGGTGTCTCAAAATTGAATATATTAGTGTCGATCCTAAAGACTTCCGCAACATAATCTTCATTATCAGAAAATTCTTCATCCTTGAGCTCAACTTCATCATCTCCTCTAATCCAATAAATCCATAATGCTTTCTTTGTATAATGATCCATCATCTTGTAGTTAAAAAATTTTAACCCCAACCATTCAGTAAATTCAACATCAGATGGATCATATCCCATATCATCATCAACTTCATTCTCCGAGTTATCATCCTTGTTTGAGTCACATGAGATGTTAGCAACTTCGACTTCATATGTGAATAAATAATCATCCATTCCGCTCATCCGGTTGAATTCATTGTTGAAACTTCAAGTGATGTACCGCAAGTGTGCGAAACATCTTTGTCGTTAAGATCTTTAGGTTTCTCGAACTCTCCTTTGATTACCTTTGTCATTCTTAACTGAAAAATAGCCAGAAAATTTATCAGTAGAACCAACGGGAAAAAGGCGTTAAAAAATTTTGAGCTTTAAGTTCGAGAGTGGAAAAAAACTTTATCAGATGATCGATACGCCATATCCAATGGAAGTGAATATGTCGTATTAATCCTTATGAATGAATACGCTGTGTTGGACATAAAGTTGGATACGCCGTATCCAATGAAAGTGGATACGCCGTATCGAGTTATCTACCAGAACAGTGTATTAGGAAAACAATTAAATACGCAAACAATTAAACACACAAATATACAAGCAAACAATTAAACTAACAAATATACAGAATATACAGAATATACAAGAATATACACTAATCTAATTTACACTACTCCTAAGGGTTAAATCTATTGTTAAAAAACCAAAAATAAAAAATAAAAAACAAGATTAATTTTCACTCCCCGGAAATGGCGCCAAGTACTTGATGTGTCATTGTGAGGTGTATATTTTTATGATTCAAGTTTTAAATTAATATTTTTTCCGACTTAACAAAAAACAACACTTTAACGGGCAGTGTACCCGGTCGGTGGTAGATTCGTGATAAGTAGGGTGTCGAACACTTAAAGCGAGGTTAAATCTCTTAATTTATTTATATTTTGGTTATCTAATCTGAGTTAATTCTAATCTAAGTCAAACCTATGCTAATCCTATGTTAGTTCTAATCCTAATTCTAACAGGTAAAAGGGGGTTTTCAGCCTGAGAGACTGGCACGGGTTTGGTGGTGACTACAATCAATTCAAGACACTTTAACCCACACAAGCAAATTAACAGAAGATAAAAGAGCGGTCGAGCCTTATGATAGAAAATTGTATTAGCCATCATTAATCCGATTAGAAGTTGGTTTGTTTATTTAGTTGCAATTATACTTATCACGAAGATGGCATATCATTCCTTAACTTAGGCTGTGAACTATCATTCCCTAAGACCTATACACTTAAATCAGTCCAATTAAAGCATCCGCATAAAGCATCCTTATTTGCTGATTATAATCTATCTTAAGAATTAAAGTAATTGTGGTCCAATGATCGTCTTATCTCGAAGGGGCATATCATTCCTAGACTTAGGCGGTACTTCTTCCTAAGACCAAGACACGTTAATCCTGTCATAATTGATTAGAATATACTCGTTGGTACCAAGGTCACCTTATGGCTCAACTAAGCTCACAATCAAAGGGCAAAGATAGGTCAATATTTATGATCCTATGATTCTAGATATATAAATTAGAGTATGGAGAGCTATTCCGGACTCTTAGCCTACGCCCAAACAACACCGAAGTTGAAGCGCATTAAATATGTAGGACTAGACCCAGTTGAATGATAGGTCGCATACTTAAGCATGTAAACAAGTATAAACTGATAAACATAAACAAGCATACAACGTTAAATTAAGAAATCGAGATATAAACAAAACCAAACATTCAGATCTTCATAATAATAGCTAATACCTGAAGGTATTAGCCTTCAAATATCATAATTAATACAAGAGTAATGGCTTAGCCAAGGCAAATTAACCGAGTTAACGAATGATACCAAAAACTAAATGATTACAAAAGTATAAGAAATTACACGTTGTCTCCTATAGATTGGAATGCGTTGCAAGACCTCTTCTGCTCTTTTTCTCCTCTGAGAATCGACTTTTGTGGTTTAGGTATCGAGAATATGATTTAGCACACTTAAAACTCATTTTTGAGTTTTGTATTTATAAGGTCTGGAGTCGGTGTCGATACGGCGTATCCAAAGTATTGGATACGGCGTATTGAGGTTTCTTAGAGTAGGGACCACGTTTTATATCTTCAAGAATATTCACATGTTATATATCTAATACGGCGTATTGGTCTTCTCTGGATACGGCGTATTGATCTCGTTTCCTTTGTGGTCTTTGGTGAGTGCAGGCACGGATACATCGTATCTTCCTTGATGGATACGGTGTATTGGTTGTCAAAACAGTAATCTTAAAAAT
>BQNB010168916.1:0-13837 GCA_026074375.1 Tanacetum coccineum
TCAAACACAACGCGGGTTAACTTTTCCTCTTAACAGCTTTATAACTGTTTTTCCCGCCAAAAAGCACGAACAAATCCAACTTTCCCAAATTCCTTCTCCTGTTTCTTCCAACTCCACCCCACCTCGTATTTACAATCTCCACGTCATTTTTATGACGTGGCAGCCTCCCATTGGTGCGAACACCTCATCCATCACATCCAACGGCTAAGATTCAAGTTAAAAGTGATCAACGGCTTGGAAGGATTGAAGTTCTCATCTTCTCTTCACCTTTACCTATAAATAGTAGCTTGATATTCAATTTTAGAGAGAGTTAGAGAGCGAGTTAGTTAGTTCAGTTTTCTTTGTAATTTTCTCTTTTTAGCTTTACGTGTACTGTTCATCTTTTCGAATTAAGTTTTTTAAACTTTCAAGTCAGTTGTACTCTTTGTTCCTTATCTTGTACTAGTCTTTCTAAAGCAAATAAACTAGTTGAGTTGTGTTTGTGTTCAAGTTTTCATGTTATAATTCAGTTTTAGCTAATAAGCTTGCAATAAGCTCAATTGAGCTTATTCTGTTTTCTTTTGTTCTAAAGTTGTTCAAACTTTGTTAAAAGCTTTTTAAATACTGATTTTGTCTATTTTAATTCAACAATGTTCATTTGAGTTCAGTTTGATTGAGTTTGGAAGCTTTTGGAGTTGACAAGCTTATTTCAGCTTATTGAGCTTAAGCTCAGGTTTTAGAGGCTAAGGTAGCCATTAGGATTGTGTTTTAAGGTCACTCACTCAACAAGAGTGACCTAGAGTTCAGAGACTACATAAATCAAGGTTTTCATTGTTTAATTTTCATCTCAGCTCAATTTCAGCTTAAATCATTTGCTTATTGCTATTCATTCTTGTTCATTCCTTTTCAAACATGTTTGTTTAGGTTTATTTTCTATCTGTTTTAAGTTTTCATTAGTTAAAACTTGTTTAATCTTCATTTTGCCTTTAATTCTGTCATAATAGTAGGAAAAGCTAGCTGATAAACTAGCTTATTTCTTTTAATAAGTTCTGGTTTTTAGTGCTTAAATAGCTTAAGTAGTTTAGTTTTTATAAAAGTAGATATAAGGATTAGCTAGTTTAGGTTTTAAAATAGATTTTAAAAGCAAATAAGAATTAGGCAGTTTAGTTAACTAGTGTTTGGATTTAGGTGCTTTTGACTCTTAAAGTCAACTTTAGTAGGCAAATTTACATAAGTCAGTTGTGTTATGTGATATAATCAAGTTTTAAAAAGGATTTGAAAGTTAGATTGTATAATTTCAAGATTTAGAGCTCAAAAAGCTATAGCTAGCACCAGGACACTTAAAGTGTTAAGTAGATTTAGAGTCAAGTCACTCAAACTCACTAGCTTCTATGTTTCAAATCTTGGTTAATGTATGCTTAGAAACATATAGACAGGCAGTTTCATGAGCTCTCAACTAGAGTTTTTGGCCTGCACTAAGGGTTTACCAATTACATCAGCATTAAGCAGTATTACTTAGTAAGTACTGCGCTGATGCTCATACATTTCCTACAGTTACTTTTTAGCACTTGAAATAGTAGTAAGGAATTTAGCTTTAAGCAACCTTAGTAGTATTCCATTAGCTCTATATATATCAGTCATCTATCTTCATTTTTAAGCTTTAGAGACTAGTCTTATGTCTTACAAAAGTGGGTAATTTAGCAGTAGCTGAGGATTCTTGCTTATTTCTTTTGGTGTTTCCTATTTTCTAGTTGTTCATCTACTCCATAATCCTTTATCTATTCTTCTATAATTCATAGATACTTATTTTCAAAATTTATGTTTCTAGAATTTATATTTGAAGCTAGTTAGCTTATTAGAAATTGCTTAATATCAGTAATCAAGCCTGAACCTTTACTTTTTAAGAGCAAATTTCTTGATTATCTAGTATCCTTTTAGCTTATTTCTTTTTAGATATCCTTAGTACACATCATAAGTTTCATGTAGTTTCTTTTGGATTTTATTTTCATTGAGTATTAAGCAAGAAATAAGCTAAAGTTTGGAAAAGTTGGAATTTCAAGGGAAAACCATAGTTTCTGTAGAACAGATTAAAAAGCTGATTTTCTAGCTTATTCAGTAGATAAAATGTCAATGTGCTTTTGTTAAAGTTGTAGTATAGAAGCTCAAAGAGTAAACTTTTCTAAGTACTGTTGGCTGTGGCTTTGGGCTTTAAACCCTCAATAAGCAAAGGAAAAGGACTAATAAGCTAAGATAAGCAACAAAGGGAACTAATAAGCAACTAAGAACTCAAAAACAGCCATAAAAAAGCACAAAATAAGCTGGAAAGAAGAATAAGCTATATCCTAAACTATGCTTAAAAAATTTAAAAGGCCTACTTAAAGCTTGAAAATAAGCAAGCTAGAGGATGTCCTAAGGTCTGAAATTGAGGAGGCTTATAAAAGGGCTTATTGGCTCTTTAGAAAAGCCAAAGGCTTGGGCTGAGGCCCCCTATTAAGCTAGAACAAGTGGCTTGAAGTTGAGACCCTAGCACCAGGGCACATGATCTAAAAAACAAGGGACTTATATTGACAGCTTACAATAAGCTGTGAAATAAGCTAAAATTAAAAAACTAGGTTAAAACAGATAAAGAAAACCAGGAAATGAACATGTGCACACTTTTTTAGAACCCAGAACACTAATTTACCTTCTGGTTTTTGAGAATGAAAATGGTATTTTTACCTTTTGAAACTAAAAAAAATGTTGACAGAATTTGTTCAAAACTCAATGAACTCCTTAAGGCTTGGACTAGTTGGTTTTGCACACACAATTGACACTCTTTTGAAACTAAAACTCAAGGATACAAGAACTTATCCAAATAAGCTCTTGTATCACTCAAAAATTCAACAGACCTAAAGAGCAACTAAATAAGAAAATGAAAACCACTTTTGAACTAAAAAACTTGGGAAAAGCAGACCAAAAAGGGCTTAATGTATTAAGCTAAAGTTAGCCTTAT
Organism: Tanacetum coccineum; assembly: GCA_026074375.1. Taxonomy (NCBI): domain Eukaryota; kingdom Viridiplantae; phylum Streptophyta; class Magnoliopsida; order Asterales; family Asteraceae; genus Tanacetum; species Tanacetum coccineum. The sequence goes on from BQNB010168916.1 coordinate 2,972, forward strand.
GACCCCAACCCATAACCTTTCTGTTTTGACCCATTTTGGGCTTAACCCAAACACCCCTTAATATTTTTAAAAACGGATTTTAAAACTATAAAGGGCTGTTTAAGCTCAAATTTTGAAAGACAAATATTAAGCAAGTATGGTTAAGCACTAGAAGGCAAAAATCAAAAGCAAATAAGCAAAATAAGGCATAAATAAGCTGAAAATAAGCTTGCTACAGTAACTTTTAAGCAAAATTTAAAAAGAAAGCATACCTTTAATCCTTGCTCAAAACAGGATTATGTCAACCCTAAATAAGCTCTAACCTACCCTTAGCTTATAAAAGCTTAACTAGCAAACCCAATGAGCCATCCATTATTGCTCATTCATCCACAGCTTAATCAAACAGTACTTTTTCTTCTTTTAAATTTCCCTTAAGTTTTTGTATCAAAGTTTGAAAACAGATTTATAAAGTGACTTATAATAAGCTTAAAAGTGAGCTTCAAGAAAACAAGAATTTGGAAACACAATTTGAAACTCAAACCTCAATTTTCATTAAAAATCACAAGTACATAAAAGCTAGTTTAAAACTTAGCAAACTAAAACTTAACTTCTAAAAAAACTACTCTCCTCCAAAAAACTAACTTTGCCTCAAGGGCTTACAACAGCTTAAATAGTAAAAACGAGCTAGGGTTTTGTCTCTTGTCTTCTTTCCTTGGTGTGCTTCTTTGAAGACACAAAACAGCATATGTGCTTGTTGTGAGAGTGTAGAAAACACACTCAAATCCTGGCCCTTGGTTATGCTTGGTGCCCAAGGTCTTAAATCCAAACCCTTGATCGAATTGGTGGGATTATGGATTGCCAACTTGGCATACCCATGTGGGGGTAGGGTTTAGTTATAGTGATGGTTTTGGAGTGTTGTGGGGAGTCAACGAGGATGATAGAGACAGGTTTGGGAAGTTATGGAGTTTGGCGGGAAATTGATGAGGGAGATATACAGTGTTTCAAAACGTGGGGTGAGGGTTTGGGGATTTGTCACATATAGTCCCTCATGGTTATAATTGTGTTTGCACCACACGTCCTTGTGTTATATGAAAGTTTTGGCTTTTGGCAGAAACACCCCTTGAGAGTTATAAAGGGTATTACACTACAAGTCCTTGTGGGTTACATCTTTAGCTAGTTGGCAGACTTGACCCTTGTGGTATCTCTTTGGGCAATTGGCAGTTTTGGCCCTTGTGAGTATTTTCTTCTTTTTCTTTATAAAATAAGTTAGGGACTTGGCAGACTTGGTCCCTAAACTTATTTTTCTTCACTTTTTGACTTCTGGATTTGTCGGGGTTGACTTTGGTTGACTTTTTCAAACTTGGGCTTTGACTTGACTTTGTCTTTTCCACGCTTTTCCATTCCGTGTCCGGTTTTGTCGTTTTGGCTTTGTTTTTCGTCCTTTTCTTAGATATCCGTTCCTGCACAACACAATTAGCAGAACAAGCATATATTTGGCATTTTAAGTCCGTTTTTGGTTATTTTAACTTATTTTTAAAAGTAAAAGGTATGTGTATTTAAACACATACCACTAAGCACCTGAGAAAAACATACTTAAAACGTCAACATAAAGTTGGTGAATTCATAGGTTTTGTTCAAATGTAAATATTGTGGACCTCAAGATTATCAAAACGTATGCGACAATTATAGGAGATACAACTTCACATAAAGAGGCATTTACGTTGCACTAAGCTCATGAAACCAAAGCTAATACCGAAAGATAGCATGTACAGTGCTATAAAAGGCTTGCCCTTAAGGTGTCTGACCAAAGACCACCTAACTATTTTGACATGACATATATCCGTTAGTTCTTAGAAGTCTCGAACTAGTAAGTGCTTATTACCCGGATAGGGATAATTAGTCCCAATAGATATATTTATTCACTCGCGCTCCCTTAACCGGTCCTCCGGTCAAGAAATTAACAGTTCATGATAATTCGGGCAATAGTGGTCTAAACGCTACTTAGGCAACAAGTAAACGGTGAATTTCTCACATATAGTACTTGTGTCTAGTTTTAAAAACAAGAAATGTTTCTCATCCCAAGTTATAAAATAATTATTCAAAACGAGTTAAATAGTAGGGCTATGAACTCACCTTGATTGGTGAATTGAAGAAGAATAGTCTAGAATAAAATCACACGATAACGAACGACGGTTCGTAAAGACAACCTATGAAATGATGGTTTGGTTTAATATCGGAGTAGCAACGAATTACGGATAATGCATAAGCATATACTAGTGTACTTTTGTTAATATATTTACAAAAATTAACGCTTGTGATCGTATAATAGTAAAAATATTTTTGTAAGTAAAACGAGTAAATAGTAGTATATATATTAATATTATATACATATAACGTCTAAGTAAAAATATATATTTTATATATATTTTTATATATATATATATATATTATTTGGCACTTTATTAAATTTCCGTATCTAATTTTATTATGAGTGTTTTCTAGTATTTGCTAAGTATAAAATTTTTTTAAAAATTTCGGCATGACTCGTTCGTGTTTACACGTTTTCCAAAGTCGTAGACTTTATTTAAAAACTATTTTCAAATCACTTTCAATCCACTTTTTTTTATAATTACAAACTATATATCAAATCTCATTTCATAATTAATCAAAAGACCATTTGGACCCTTATTGGGCTTTTAGGCCCAATAAGCCTAACCTTATTATTCATACGTCCAACGTTCAAGATAAGTTAAATGTAACGCAACAATGTCGTACACTATTAAATAAGCTATTCATGAACTTATTCAATAAGCTACACCGTAGCTTTTATGCCTTGGTGTATTGTGTTATGTTGGGCCTCGGCCCATTAAGTCCAAAAATGTAGTTTTTACCTATCCATATAGTCTGATAAGCAAAACATAAATAACAAACACGCGACCTAATAATAAGCTATCAATAAGCTCACAATAAGCCAACCAATATTAAGCCGACCACATAAGCTCAAAAATAAGCTCATGGTATTGGGCTTGTTTATGAGACACGACTATAAGCCCAATAAAATATATTCGGGCTTATTTATTAAGCCAAATAAGTTTATCGTTTGTCCTTTCAAAATAAGCTAGAAAATAAGCTAATAAAATATAAGTCAAACCAAAATAAGCTAAACAAATGTTTTCCTTCTTTTTCTAGTTTGGGCCGAACCAACATATAAGCCCAATAAGCTCAAAATAATCAAATAAGATTTTCCAAAAGCTTATTACAATAAGCCGAATAAAATAAGCTACAGCGTACCATTTTTATTACACGAAAATACCACGATCACAAAACTATGATTTCCTCATATTTCTTTATATATATTTCTAACCATATATATAACCTTTTGAGGTTTATGTAGTTTTAAAATCTTGTTTTCACAAAATAAGTTGTACAACTAGCATGTATGCATCAAGATGATAAGAAAACTACAAGTTATTTAAGAATTTGAAGACTTACAAAGTTTGAAGGTTTTTAGAAGGAAGAATGAGATTAGACCAACCCAAATGTTGTTTAACAAATACCCTAATGATACAAATGATCAAACCTTTAACAAATCTTCAAGAGTTTTTTTATCAAGATTGGAAAATTATGAATGTGTGTGTGTTTCTTGGGTGGTTCGAACAAATGGAAGCAAAGAAGTAGAGAGAAAACTAAATTTCTAGTGTGTGTGTTATGAATGAGATAATGGAAGTAAAATGGGTTAAATAATACAAAGTTTACTTCACACACTATGTGTGTGTTATGTGTGGGTCATGGGATGAGACAAAAGGAAGGGAGGGGACCAATTTGATCTCCCAATTAGAATTAAGCTAGGACAAAACATGTGATAAACCTTGTTTTATTGCAAATTTGAATTCAACTTGGTCTCTAAGCGTTATTAAGGTTATTTGCACGCACGCATACATGGGGAGGGGACCAAAAATGAATATGTTTTTCCATATAATATGATTCTAGTGCACTTTATTTGATTAAATTTCCTAGCCTTCCATGCATATGCTCATTTTTAAACAGAACACGGTTTACACAAGTAACGAAACGAATAACGGTATCTCCGAAAATTATGAAATTTTAAATATTGCCCTAAAATATAAAAACGTGGCTATTGCCAAAATACTACAACATTTGGCATCCCGGTAATGATTCTCAGATAATAACGGAACAACTTCTCGGTTAGACGTAAAAGCTAAACGAAACTTTAAAATTTTAAATTACTAAACGGAAACGGCTAAGTTATTGGACAGAATTTCTCAGGGTGTCACATTCTTTCCCCGTTAAAGAAGCTTTGTCTTTAAAGCTTAGGATGTAGCATCTGCCACCGGTGCAGAAATCAGGAAAAGATGCACGTACTTCTTTTGCATTTGATCTTCACGCTCCCAAGTGAACTCAAGATCTCTCCTCGAGTTCCAGTGTACCTTCACAATTGGAATACGGCTCTGCTTCAGACACTTGACCTCACAGTCCATAATTTCAACAGGTTCTTCGATGAAGTGCAATTTGTCGTCAACTTGGATCTCATCCAATGGTATAGCAAGCGGTTCATCAGCTATGCATTTCTTTAATTTCGAGATGTGAAACGTACTATAAACTCTACTCAACTGCTCTTGGAGTTCTAGTCGATAGGCGACGGTTCCTACTTTGGCAATGATCTTAAAAGGTCCAATATAGTGAGGGTTCAGCTTTCCTCGTTTGCCTAAACGTATCACCCCTTTCCATGGTGACACTTTCAACATGACCTTATCTCCTACTTGAAACTCAAGAGGTTTCCTTCTTTTGTTGGCATAACTCTTTTGACGATCATGGGCGGCTTGGATACGACTCTTAATTTAAACTATCTTCTCAGTGGTCTCGTGGATGATATCTGGGCCAGTGAGCTGACTATCTCCAAATTTAGCCCAGTAGATAGGTGATCGACACTTGCGCCCATACAACGCCTCAAACGGAGCAGCCTTAATGCTGGTATGGTAACTGTTGTTATAGGAAAATTCTACTAACGGTAAGTGTTTATCCCAACCTTTTCTAAAGTCGAGTACACAGGCACGTAACATGTCCTCTAATGTCTGAATAGTTCTTTCACTCTAACCATTAGTCTCTGGATGGTAAGTTGTACTCATCTCCAATCGAGTACCTAATGCTTTATTTAGAGATTTCTAAAAATGTGAAGTAAATTTCCCATCTCCATGCCTTGAAACTATTTCCTTCAAGTATTGTCTCGTCAACTTCTCTAATGTGTCATCTTCTATCATAGGCAAGAAATGAGCAGACTTAGTAAGACGATCAACGATCACCCAAATTGTGTCTTGACCAGTTGTCGTCTTTGGCAGTTTAGTCACAAAGTCCATTATTATATTCTCCCAGTTCCATTGTGGGATTTTTGGTTGAACCAGCAAATCTGATGGTTTCTCATATTCTATCTTAACCTTTGCACATGTTAAACACCTGCTAACATAGGTGGCAATTTCTTTTTCAACAACTGAAACGCAGCTTCTGCCTTTTCCCCCTAATCAAATTTCACGCTTTTCTGAGTTAATTTTGTCATAAGCCTAGCGATCTTTGAAAACCCTTTGATAAATCGCCAGTAGTAACCGACCAAGACTAGAAACTAACGAATCTCAGTTGGTGTCTTGGGTGACGCCCAATCCTTGATTGACTCAATCTTAACAGGATTAACGTGAATACCTTCGCTATCAATCACGTGACCGAGAAATTGTACCTTCGACAGCTAAAACTCACACTTTGAAAACTTGGTGTACAACTCCTCATTCTTAAGTAACCTCATAATTGACTTAAGGTGTCCTTCATGCTCCTTTCTTCTCTTGGAGTAAATCAAAATATCATCGATAAACACAATCACGAATCTATCCAAATACGATTTGCACACCCTATTCATCAAATCCATGAATACTGTCGGTGCATTAGTCAAACCAAACGACATTACTTGGAACTCATAGTGACCATAGCGATTCCTAAACGCGGTTTTGGGAATGTCTTCCTCTTGAACTCTGAGTTGGTGATAACCAGATCTCAAGTCGATCTTAGAGTAGACTCTTGACCCTTGCAGTTGATCAAACAAGTCGTCGATTCTTGGAAGTGGGTATCGGTTCTTCATAGTAAGTCAGTTTAGTTCATGGTAGTCGATACACTTTCGAAAAGATCCATCTTTCTTTTTAACAAACAAAAACGGAGCTCCCTAGGGTGAGGAACTGGGTCTTATAAATCCTTTGTCAGAAAGTTCTTGCAACTGAGTGGATAACTCTTGTAGTTGGGCTGGTGCTAATCGGTACGGGGCTCATGCTACAGGTGCAGCACCATGGACTAAGTCGATTTAGAATTCAACTTGTCGAGCAGGTGGTAGCCCATGCAAGTCTTCTGGAAAGACTTCTGGAAATTCCTGTACGATCGGCACGTCCGCAAGTCGCTTCTCCTCCGACTTATCCTCATTCTTCTTGGACGTAACTTGCGCTAAATAAAGTTGACATCATTTCTCAATATACTTTTGGGTTTTCGTACACGATACGATATTCAGCTTCGACTTACTTCTGCCGTCACAATCATCACCTCGAACTATCAACACTTCATCTCCATAAGGTATGCAGACGACCTTCTCGTCACAAACAATCAATGCGTGGTACTTCGCCAACCAATCCATACCGATGATGATGTCAAAACTACCAAGTTCTATGGGCATTAGATCTATGTCGAACGGATGACCTAATAATCCTAATGTACAGCCTCTAAGGACAACATTTATTTCTGAAATTCTTCCTTCAGCAAGTTTTACGGCATAACTAGTGTCTAAAGTAGATGGTGCAACATCAAGCAAAGTACTAAAGGTAGACGACACAAAACTCGTATCGGCTCCCAAATCAAATAACATAGAGGTATAATAGTTATTGAGAAGAAATGTACCCGTGACAACGTTGGAATCAGGGTTTGTTCCTCCTCCACCAATGGCGTAAGCCGTTGCTGTAGCTTCGTTACCTTCAGTCTGATTTTTAGTCTTGTTAACATTCTTGTTTCCAGTCTTGTTTCCACGGTTCTGATTTCTCAACTTAGGACAATCTTTCCTAAAATGTCCTGGCCTTCCACACTCATAACAAACAATACCCGGTTGATTTCTAACTGGGGCTCTCTGAGTGTTTGGAGTAATAGTGACCTACAATCCCTTGTCATATGACCAACTCTCTTACAGTTTCCACATGTTATAGTACACGGCCCTGCATGGTGCGTCTTGTAATTGTTGCAGTAGGGTAGGGATCCAACATACCTATTTCTCTCATTGTTCCCAACCGTGTATGCCCTTGCTACATTATGTCGCTTGATAACTGGTTGTTGTCCACGATTTTCTCTCGAGTTGTTCTCCAACCTTCTTTTGTTTTCAGCACTCCTAGCATATCCCTTCAACTTTTGATCTATTAGATTGTTGGTAATGCGAATTGCATCTTGAATTTGAGAGGGCTCAGCAGCAATCACATTCCCTTGAATGTTTTTAGGCAACCCTCCAACAAATCTCTCCACTTTGTCTACCTTATTTGGGACCATTCTCGTACATAACAACACCAACTCCTGGAATCTTCTGGTATAAGCTGTCAAATCATTCCCTTTTACAACCAAATTCCATAACTCGGTTTCCATCTTTTGAACCTCATTTCTGGGATAATACACTTCTGTCATCAACTTCATAAGCTCTACCCAGCTCATGGCATAAGCGGCCTTAATCCTAATCGTTCTCTTGTAGGAATTCCACCAAGTCAATGCACTGTTCAGAAGCATACATGTAGCATACTTCATTTGGTACTTGTCTGGACAATTGCTAATGTGGAATACAATTTCCATCTTCTTAAACCAACAAGTTAATCCAACAACTCCTTCAGTTCCATTAAAGTTAAGAGTCTGACACTTCAGGAAGTCTTAATATGTGCACTCTCTAATAGGCATAGATCCTCTGAAGTTATAGCCATATTCTCCTCCATTCCCATTACCATTTCCATTTCCTCCATTTCCATTTCCTCCATTTCTATTTCCTTCATTTCCATTTCCTCCATTTCCATTTCCTCCATTTCCATTTCCTCCATTTCCATTTCTTTCTTGTTCGCCCTCATCTCCTATAAGGGGTCCAAGGTTTTTGACAGTGTCGCGCACTCTCAATGCTTCTGCTATCCAGCGATCGCTTTGCTCGTTGACTCCCTCATGTATCCTTGACACTCCAGATCGTGTGTTAGGCATGGTCCTATAATATAACAATACACAACACGATGAAATTTCATGGTGATATAAGATTGTTAACGGGGTTCGAAAATAAAGTAACAAGTTTTATTATACGGAAATACAAAATCATAATAACTTCATGATAATGCCACGATTCAGTAATAATGCATTATGCAATAGGCAAAAGAAAATATATCATTAAGTTAGGAATATCGAATATAGAATGGTAATATTTGATTTCATATCATCAATACAAAATGTTACAATATTGTTCCAAAATATAGGATTTACAAATCCCTACAATTAGCTAATATTAGGCGTTACGAGTAGGATAATCACGAAACAATCTAAGAACGGTAACCCAAATGCCTCCTGGAACAAGCCTCAAGCCTAGCAATCCTCATATAATCATAGAATCTAAAATGTCAAATCTGTCTCAACTCCCTCTGCACACGCAACTCACTACGCCGAAATCAGGTAACTCTTTGACTCTCAACATCCACAATGTCTCTAAGTCTCCAATTATCTAGCTTCAGCTCTCCGATCCTCTCCAACATATCAGCACTCTATTGTCCTGTCGCTATGATCTTGTGTCCCTAATCCCTCTAGACACTCTTAATAACCTAAACACGACAAACCGGAATCTCCTCAGTATGATCATGAAACCTTTGAACCAAATCTCTCAAAGTCTCATAAGTAACCTCTACAGCTCCCTCCTGAGCAGGCTCTGGAATATCATCAGCTACCACTGGGTGAGTAACTCTATCCTCAACTAGGCCTCTCACACCCGTCTCGATCTCCTCTCGATCAATAGCCTCAACTACCATCCTAGCATCAATCCCTCTATCTCTAAGAGCATCCGCATAAGCGAAATACTTGTCAATCCCTGTCTAAACCTCGAGGTCAATCTCAATCCTGTCGCTCCTCTTAACATCAACATCCATCTCTAAATTAGTCCCTCTAGATCTAGATGGCTTAGAACTCTCATCCTCAAAGTTAACTCCTAATCCAGCCTCTCTAGGTACATATGGCTCAAAACTATCCTCCAAACAACCCTCTAAATTAGTAGTTGTCTCAGGTGTCCTAATCCTTTAAGGTGATGGTCGAAGATCAGCACGTGCATAAGACAATGCTCTAAGGGTAGGTGAAGATAATGGTATAGATGCAACAGGGGATTTACTCCTCTTGCGAGAAAGGCTCGCAAAAGAAGAATCATGAGATTATCTCTCAGAAATAGCAGATGAACGATGAACACTCGGTACTAATGAAAATAAATGAGGACTAGATCTCGTACCTGATGATGGTGTGGGTAATGAATGATCAGATTAAGAACGACTAGATGCAGAATTAGATAAAGCATCTGCAGAAGAATCCAAAGAAGACTCTGATGATGAACTCGATGAGGAATCTCTCGAAGAATCATCATAAGAAAAATGATTCAAAGAAGAATAGTCAACTGAATATCTCATGGCAAGACGATGAGTAGGCATCGGTCCAACCCTCTTCTACGCAGTCATCATGTGTATCGGCCCATTAAGATAGTAGCGTTACGGTCGACCATAGAGGATAGGCTATCCAGGTGCAAGAACCATGACTCGACGTCAAAGTGCACCAGATGCTATAGGCGACCTCTGAGTAGCAAGGGTAGTCTCGGTGAATGGTGTACTATGGGTAGGTGATGGTGGTGTACCAGGTATATCACTATCTGAAGAATCATCGATCGATGAAAGAAATGGTTAAGTAGCTGGTAGTGATGGTATATGATCTGATGACGGATCCTCGGATGGATCAGACTCGGTATCAGATGTGGGTGAATAATCAGGTGATGCAGGTGTATAATCTGGTGATGATGGTATAGTAGGTGAAATAGTAGGTATCAGTGTGGTATCAATATGGGTAGTAGGTGGAATCACAAAAGGTGTAGTGTCGGGAATAGTGGTATGGATAGTACCGAACAAGATAACTCATCCAGCAGGTGTCCCCATGCTATCCTCTAATGAATCTAAAGAAACTAAGATGAGAGAAATAGCCGTGTCCTGCACAACCAAAAGTTTATATAAATATCCTTTATATCAACCATGCATGATGCGGGAAAGAATGAACAAATGGGTAAATAAACGAATGAATGAATGGGTAAATGAATGCATAGATGAATGAGTAGACCATCAGATGAAGTACCACGAAAAGAATGCAGTATAATTATAGTAATATTAGTTATACTTAGTATTTAATTACATAGTACATATACATATTATTTTGTTGGGTAAAGAGGACTAATCAGCCTCGGTAAATTATATTTAGTACATATACATATTACATATATGTAAAATCACGTAAGGCACATAATCACGTAGGATCACATACTGGTTATAGTCTAGACCTAGTTTATACTACCTGTTTCTCTATAATCTTGGCTCTTGATATCAATCTGTCACACCCCCAAATAGGGTCCCGTTCGATTTAGTGTCCGGGGGTATGACGTCATCCAATATCTCAAGTACAAAGCATATAGAACGACCTCTAAGGGTATGTTTTAAAAATAAACACCATTGCATAAATTTAAAATAATAATAAGTTTTACATCGATCAAATTTAAAAGATTCAAAGTTAAAAATACAAAAGCTTAAATAAGTTCAACAATGGTAT
>BQNB010168920.1:0-13837 GCA_026074375.1 Tanacetum coccineum
ACAAAATAATTTAAGGTCAAAGTTAAAGAAGATTGACTTCGAAAGTCAATAGTGGACACTTATTTAGGGACGAAGGGAGTATATTATAAGATTTTTGAAAGTATCAGTTGGTAAAAATTTGACAGGGCAAACATGGAGGGATATGATTAATTTTTCCTATTTGGCTCCCCTTCATACTTAAGTTGAACATTGCCCTCAGTATGATAACTGATAATAGAGATAAAATTAAGGGAAAACGGTACTTCCTAGGGCATAGAGAAATGTAGCTGCGAGAGAGCTATCCTTGAGCAGACTTCATAATTTTCCAAATCTTTAAGCTATATAACATGCATAAAAGTAAATACAAAAGCACAAAAAAAGAAAATATTTTTGTTGTTTTTTTTGGAAAATAAATAAAGGATATGAACAGAAGAATAAAGGAGGGACTCCTTCACGCTTAAGTGAAGCACGGATTGCCTCTTGAGAAGCGCTTAATTTAAGAGAGTCGTTACCTAGACTCGAACTTGGTGAGTCATTCTTTGGGAAAGAAGGGAGTAACTGCTTCCCTTTGGTCATTATAATCTTCTTCTTCATGATATAGTTTGAGTCGATGGCCATTAACAATAAATTTTTTTCTATCTTTTCCATAGAGTTCAACATACCCGGATAGATATTGATGTTTCACTACATATGGTCCTAACCAACAAGATCTGAGTTTCGGTTGTTTGAACTTATACTTTGAGTGGAAGAGCAAGACCTTGTTTCCATGTTTGAATTCTTTTCTCATTCTTAGTTTTCTATCGTGCCAGACTTTGGTTCTTGCTTTGTATAATTGAGAGTTTTCATAGGCTTGATGTCTAAGTTCATCTAATTTGTATAACTGGAACATTCTTTTTTCACCAGCAGCGATCAGATCTGGATTACAATTCTTCAAGGCCCAATATGCACGGTGTTCAATTTCAAATGGTAAGTGGCAGTTCTTTCCATATATGAGTTTATAGGGTGTGGTCCCGCTAGGTGTTTTATAAGCAGTATGAAAAGCCCACAGAGCATCATCAAGTTTTCTTGACCAAATAGCAGGATTGTCTTTAACAGTCTTTTCAAGAATTCTTTTAAGAGCTTTGTTCGTGTTTTCAACTTGACCACTAGTTTAAGGGTGATATAATGTAGAGAAATGGTGGTTAACTCCATATCTTTTCATCATCTTTTCTATTATTTTGTTGCAGAAGTGAGTACCTCGGTCACTGATTAGAGCTTTGGGCATTCCAAAATGGCAGAATAGTTTCTTTAAGAAAGTGACATCATTGGTTGGTAAAGCCTGAGCTTCGTCTCATTTAGATACATAATCAACAACAACAAGAATGTATTTAAACTTATGTGATTTTTGGAATGGTCCCATAAAGTCAATACCCCATATATCAAAAATTTCACATACTTGAATGTTTTTTAAGGGCATCTCATCACGTTTTGATATATTTCCTGTCTTTTAGCATGCTTTACAAAGTTGAACTAGAGTATGAGCTTCTTTTCTGATTGTCGGCCAGTAAAATCCTGAATCTAGGACCTTTTTAGCAGTTACATTTAGTCCATAATGTCCACCGGTTGGTCCGTGGTGACATTGATCTAAGATTGTTCAAGGATCTGGTCCGGATACACAGCGTCTAATCATTCCGTCAGAACATACTTTGAAGAGATATGGTTCCTCCCAGAAGTAATGTTTGAGGTCAGAGAAGAATTTGTTCTTTTGTTGATACGTCATCCCTTTTGGTATAATATCAGCTACCAAGTAGTTTGCAGAATCTGCAAACCACGGTTCATTTTTGGTGTTAATTTCCATAAGGGTTTCTCCAGGAAAGTTATCATCCACTTCACTGTCATCACTTGACTCATCTTTTTCAATTCGGGACAAGTGGTCAGCTATGACATTTTCTGTACCTTTTCTATCCTTGATTTCTATATCAAATTCTTATAAGAGTATTATCCAACGAATAAGACGTGGTTTAGCATCTTGTTTCTTGAATAAATGCTTTAGAGCTGAATGATTGGTGTAAACGATAGTTTTTGACAGAATAAGGTAGGATCTGAATTTGTTAAATGCAAAAACTACAGCCATAAGTTCTTTTTCGGTTACGGTGTATTTTTGTTGAGCGGGATTGAGAGTTTTGCTTGCGAAGTAGATTGGGTGAAAGTTTCTACCATCTTTTTAACCTAAGACAACTCCAACTGCGAAATCGCTTGCAATACACATAAGTTTAAACGGAAGATTCCAGTTTTGGCTTACGATCACAGGAGCACATGTAAGTTTCTCTTTCAATATTTCGAATGCTTTTTGACATTCATTGTTGAATTCAAATGGAGTACCTTTTTCAAGCAGCTTATTTATAGGTCGGGCAATTTTCGAGAAATCTTTAATGAAACGTCGGTAAAACCGGCATGTCTGATAAAGCTTCTAACATCTTTGATGTTAGTATGGGGTGGAAGTTTTGAGATTACGTCAATTTTTACTTTGTCAACTTCAAGTCATGCGCCAGACACCTTGTGTCCAAGCACAATTCCTTCTTTGACCATGAAGTGACATTTTTCCCAATTTAGCACAAGATGAGCATCTTTACAACGCTGAAGCATTTTATCGAGGTTGTTTAGGCATTTGTCAAAAGAGTCTCCAAAGACAGAAAAATCATCCATGAATACTTTGATGGATTCTTCGATCATGTCATGAAAGATTGCCAACATACATCTTTGGAATGTAGCTGGGGCATTGCATAGCCCGAAAGACATTCGCCTATAAGCGTATGTTCCGAAAGGACATGTGAATGTTGTTTTTTCTTGGTCCATAGGATCGATAGAAATTTGAAAATATCCAGAAAAACCATCAAGGAAACAGAAATATTTATTTCCTACGAGTCTTTCTAACATTTGATCCATAAATGGCAAAGGAAAATTATCTTTTGTGGTTGCTTCATTGAGTTTACGATAATCGATGCATACTCGCCAACTCGTTACAGTTCTTGTTGGAACAAGTTCATCATTTTTGTTTGTGACAACTGTAATACCTCCTTTCTTTGATACACAGTGAATATGACTAACCCAAGGACTCTCGGCAATTGGATAAATAATACCGGTATCCAAGAGTTTCACGGTTTCTTTCTTAACAACTTCTTGCATATTTGGATTTAACCTTCTTTGTTTTTGAACAACTGATTTCTTGTCATCCAGAAGTTGTATTTTGTGTTTACAAAATGATGGACAGATACCAGGAATGTTTGTTATTTTCCAAGCAAAGGCTTCCTTATGCTTTTTAAGGATGGATACAAGTTTGCTTTTGTTTTGAGTAGATAGTTGAGATGATATGATTACAGGAAGAAAAGATGGTTCTTCCAAGAATACATATTCTAAGTTATTTTTTTTAAAGGCATATATTCCAAGTTATTAGGGAGGGGTTTAAGTTCAAGATCCGTAGGAGGTTCTTCGAGAGATGTTTTGATTTTATAATCGGTGTTGATGGTGATTTTCTAGAATGGTGGTTCTTCGATATCGGATTCAGATTTAGAATTTTCATCGGCAGTCATTGCCATGAATTCATCAAATTCAAAAAAGATTTTTTTTTCTTCAAGAAGGGTTCCTTCAATGGAATGGAGGATTTTGCTTCCTTCATCTAGAAGAGCATCGAAATCTTCTTCTAAGATTTCATCGATAACATCAATACTAAAACATGTATCATTGTTTGAGTAAGAGTGTTTCATTGCAGAGTCGATATTAAAGATCATTCGTTCAGTCCCAACTCCAAGATTGAGTTGTTTCTGTTTAACTCGAATAATTGCATCAGCAGTGTAAAGAAAAGGTCATCCCAAGATGAGGGGGACTTTATTTTCTTCTTCCATTTAGAGAATAAAGAAATCGGCAGGAAAAGTGAATTTACCAACTTCAACGAGCATATTTTCAGCTATCCTAACAGGGTATTGGAATGATCTGTCGGCTAATCTTACGCTCATTTGGTAGGTTTAAGAGTTTCAAGAGATAATTTTTCATCTAAGGAATATGACATAAGATTAATGCTAGCACCAAGATCGGTCAAGGCATTACAGGAGAAAGTTTTGTTAAAATTACATGGAATAAGGAAACTTCCTGGGTCTCCGAGTTTTGGTAGAACTTTATTTTGGATCATCGCTGAACTTTCATCGCTTAGGAAAGCGGCAGAAATTTGTTCGATTTTATGTTTGTTGCTTATAAGTTCTTTGAGGAATTTACCATAATTAGGCATTTCGGCTAAGACATTGACACGAGGTACGTTGATTCGAACGGCTCAGATCATCTCGAGAAATTTTCCATATTGGGCCTCCATTTTTTCTTTTCTAAGGCGTTGAGGATATGGAATCTTTGGTTTGTATGGTTTGGGTAACGGCGTTTCTTTAACTAGTTTTGTGGGTTAAGTTTTTGGTTGTGGTGTAGGTTCATCATCTTCATTATCGCTATCGAAGTTGATAGGGTTTTCAGATTTATTTTGTTGATCATCCGGGTTATCTGGTGGATTATAGAATTTACCACTTTTTGTGAATACGGCATTCACATGCTCATTACGAGCTTGTGGTTGTTGGTAAGCTTTGCTAACTCATGGGTTTGGTTGAGTATTGCTTGGAAGAGATCCAAAAGGTCGACCAGATTGCTTGTCAGCGAGTTTATCGGACTTATTTTCAAGGTTTTGGATTGCCGCCTCCGGGGACCATACGCAAACGCCAAACCTAAATGGACCTTCGACCCTTACCTTAATATTAACCGCAAACCTGAAAAGAATAATGAGACAAATAATTGTGGAAATATTCAAGAAGGTCAAAGATGCATGGAGGATCTCACTCATGAACCATCAGCCTTCAAGATTAGGAGGTTGCGAAATGACAAAATACACGTTTGAGGCTGATGAAGAATATGTAGCCATAAAGGAGCTCGAACACATCACCCGTTCAGAAACCAATATCGACGCACGTTATGCTTACCGGGAACTTTTTTGTAAAATCGATGATGGGTGGCTCATAACTAGAGCAATGGATGAAATGAAGGGAGTCCGGAGAAAAAGGTCAGAACTTAACGACCAGAACTGAAACAGAAAATGCCTTCCTGGGAGACAACCCGGTTTAGCGAAAGGTAGAAATTGCATGCGAACGTCCTTTCTAACTTTCATGCAAGAACCTTGCTTGAAAGATTTGACTTAATGGGATAATCTGAAAAAAAAGCCATGTTTGAACGATCATGGGCAATACAAAGCTCTCTCGACACCAGACTTTTAGAGCTCAAACACTCAAAAAGGAGAATCATCCAGAGCAAACTATCAGGGGAGTTTCCTCATTTTAATTATTTTTCCTATATTATTTAAATGTTTTATATATATATAACGAGGACGTTGTATAATTTAAGTGGGGGATGGAGAATTAGAATGTACTTGTCCTTATTTTCACAAATATGCTTAAAAATGCTTAAAAATAGATCAAATTAAAAAAAATAGCAAAACCATTTGTGAAAAATCACTAGTTCCATTACCGAGCGCACTATAAAACCCTTACTGCCAAATTGTGAAATGTAAGCCTTATTCGTTTCCAATCTTACGTCAAACAATTTCACAAAAATATGCAGTTGTCGGTGATTAGTGGAACTTAGAACTTGGCCTGGTACAAATAGTCAACTCAAGACCTCAATAATGAGTACTAGGATTTAGATGGAGTAACATGCTTCTGACTAATAAGATATCAAGGATTTAAACCAAAAAGCCTACATGTCGTAAAATTAACTCACCTACACTGGTTGTTAACCCCGTGTAAACCCTTATGCTTACTCTCACTTTAGAGTAAAGAATACCCTTTAGAAACAACCGCTGCACACATCCATTCCTTTCTCTTTTTCGCACACCAAATAAAATTACGTTTCGTTCACCTTTACACCTTAGCCTACCATGTAGATTAAAGCCTATTTTAATCAATGTTGCTAGTTGCTTTCATGTAAAGTCTTGTAGTTGTCAAAGTGAAATTTCTCTATATCTGTAAAGGTCGGGAAAATTGCACAATGCAATGGGAATGTTTTGTAGCTCGTGTACTTTGCTACTTTTGCGATTATATGTTATGTCCGAAGAAGAAAAGTTAAAAGGAAGAATCAACCGGACAAATGATGATAATAAAGACGGTGAACTACACCGAGATTTATGATGTATTATTGGCAAGCAAAAAAAATTGTTAAAAAGAAAGATAGTCGGTTCATTAAGCTTATACCAAAGAGATTATTTGAAAGGATCGATTATTCGTTGATAGGTGAAAAAATCAACGATGTAAAGTATTGTAAAAAGTGGCCGATATCACCACTTATTTTGTAAAAGTATGTAAAGTTCTGGATGTAAGGGAAGTTAATCGTTATGGGAACGCCAACTTAGGTTGTCTTTGTCATTTCTATGATCGAGGCGTTTGTTCATATGTTCGAGTCTTTATCATGGAACGGTCGGGGAAAGTGACTAGCAGCCGCACCCTATTTGTTGGATTTAATCTATTTGTTTTGTTTATTTTATTTAACAACCATTTTACTTCACTTTCCTGATAACTAACCTTAGGATCTACTCGAATGAGGATGTGTACGAGCGTGGATGTCTATTCTGTCGTTACGGCCATGTATGCATGTCTCAACTGCCTTGTTTGACAACGACCTTCTGTGAAAGTCAGAAGCTCCATACCCTATATCATTCTTCATCCTAAAAAGAATGATTAAACCAAAGCCTATGTATAAATGCCTAATTTACCTTTTGACTTGTTACTCTTTAGCTCTAGAGGTAGAGATGTGTATCCTTGCCAAGCCTATGATACAAAGTTAATAATGACCGAGCAAATGAGCGTACTACTTAAATGTTACACCCTATATTAGTTGAGTGATCTGAGTGTTTTCTTTCCTATATTTTGTGAGGTGCTTGGTTTTGTACAGGTGGTTAGAACAGAAAAAGTGCTTAACGGAAAAATCCTTAACCTTGGGTTGGATACATTTTCAAAAACCTTTCCAAAGTCTACTTGAGGAAAAGTAGGATTCAAGTGGGGGATATTTGATATCATCAAATAACGTCACATTTTACCATCATTTATCCTATACATTTTACCCACTTTTATATAATTATTGCAAGATATTGGTACTTAATTGCTTAAAGTTTATGATTGCAGTAATTATGTAGAAACTTGTAAATATGAAGCTAAAAGGCGCAATTATGGAACTAAAACAAAGACATTTGAAGAAAATTGTTATCTGCTACTATACGCCGTATCCAACAAAGAAGATACGGCATATCAGCGCCAGCTCATCACACGAATACGCGTAATAATTAATTCCTGATTCGGCGTATCACTCTTCACCTATACGCCGTATGCACAACTGGTCATCAGTCAAAGATACGAAGTTAATGTGATTAATGGCAATTAATCGTGATTGATTTGATCTTATCGCGAACTCCAAGGAAACTAACTCTATACGCCGTATTCACCTCTGTCTATACGGCGTATCCAGGCTATTTTCAGACACTATAAATACGAGACTCAAAAACGAGTTTCAGTATGTAAAAATTACATTTTCTATACCATACACTTTGAAGTTAAAATTTCCAAGATATTAGAAGCAGCCAAGGTCAAGCACCAACCATAATTCCATATAAGACATCGTGTAATTCTTACTTTCTTAATCATTCGATTTTTGATTGTTTGACTACGTTTGTAAATTAACAATGATTGTGGGCTAATACCCCCGGGTATTAGCCATGTTAATGAAGATTATAATGTTTTGTTTGTTTTAATTCGGCTTGCTTAATTTATCGTTGTTGTTTAATTATGTTTATCGCCTTATACTTGTTTATGTGCTTGTACATGCGACCTATCATTCAACTAGGTCTAGTGAGATTTAACCACTAATCTAGATGCCGAGATAGCTCTCCATGTTGTGTTTTGTATGCCCAGAGCAATAGGATCACAAATGACACCTTGTCCTTACCCTTTGATTATGAGCTTAGTTGGACTGACAGGTGACCCGATAATTGTTCAACCAGTATTGTTTGTAATCAATTGGTA
Organism: Tanacetum coccineum; assembly: GCA_026074375.1. Lineage (NCBI taxonomy): Eukaryota > Viridiplantae > Streptophyta > Magnoliopsida > Asterales > Asteraceae > Tanacetum > Tanacetum coccineum. The sequence continues at coordinate 8,055 of BQNB010168920.1, forward strand.
TTGATTTTGGTGGTGGACTATCGGTGTATAAAACAACATCAAGCAATAAGTGGGTAAAGTCTCGATGGGCTAGGGTATTAACAGGATCACCACTGCTTTAATTCCCTATGATAGATTATAATTAGACTATTTGCGTTAATCATGACAGGATTGTTCGTATCTAGGGCTTACAATGAAGATCCGCCTAAGTCTTAAGAATGATATGTCGCCTCGAGATATGTAGCCATTGCACTAAACAAACAAATCAACATTTAATCGGATTTAACATGGTTAATATAATTTTATATTATTTGGCTTGTACCGCTTCTTTATCTTGTGATTATTTGCTTTAGTATTTATTGTGTTTAGAATTAATCTTTGTCACCACCAAACCTGTGCCAGTCTCTCAGGCTGAAAACCCCCTATTTACCACTAGTAAATATGTATAGCATAGGTTTAACAAGTAATTAGACTAATCTAGATAGATTAAAATACTGATAGAATATTAGGTTACTCTCGCTCTTAGTGTTCGACACCCTACTTACCGCGAAGCTACATCTTGACCAGGTACAAGTGTTGTCTTTAGGTTTGTCGGCTAAATATAAATGTAAAACTTGATAATCACTTAATATACTCCACACGACGACACATCAAATTTTTGGCGCCGCTACCGGGAAATGATTAGTTAATCTTTATTCTTATTAGTGTTTCTAACCTTTAACTTGTTTAGTGTAAAATTAATTTAATTTCTGATTGCTAATTGTTTAATTTATTTGTGTGTTTTAATTTATCACATTTAATTTTTTTGTATCCTGTTCTGTTATACGGCGTATTCATTCTTTGGAAACGTCGTATTCAGCTCTCTGTTTAGATACGTCGTATCCGTTTTCCACATACAGCGTATCGATTGCAGGTCTGATCATCTCTGTAGATCTAAATTTTAGAACTGCCTTACTTTGAATCATGTCTTTCATGAAAGGAACATTACTTGATCCATTCCAGTTCCCCTGTCCCAAAAAGAAATTAACAATGGAAGAAATGGTGAATAAATTTATTGAAAAAGGAAGACGGGAACACGAAAAAATGGACGCATTTATAAGAGAATTCAAAACAACCAACGAACTCCTACTCAAAGAAAGAAACAATTCATTGAGTGAACTCGGATTCGAGGTTTACGAGTTAACAAGAGCAATCAAGAAAGCCCAAATGGCCAATTATGAAATCAAGGGAGTAATCACTAGAGAAGGAAAAACTACAACCAAAACTACTCACGACAATAATATGACAATTAAACCTCCAACACTCAATCACAATGAACCAATTACACAGAAAGAAGCCCCCACCAAAACCGAGCCTCAAAAGACCATGGAACAAATCACAAAACCCTAAATATCACCAATACCTTTCCCCCATCGGTTGAAAAAAGAAAAAGAAGAAGCCCAACAACAAAAGTTCTTTGAAAACCTAAGACAACTCCAGCTAAACATCCCATTCACCGAGGCCCTTACTTAAATGCCAAAGTATGATAAATTTCTAAAAAGTCTGCTGTCAAACAAAACAAGACTGGAGAAGCCTGCACAGTAACAATGAACCAAAGATGATATGCGGTCTTGCTAAACAAACTTCCACTCAAGGAAAAAGACCCATGTAGTTTTACTATACCTTGTGATATTGGCGATTTACACATTGATAACGCCTTGCAGATCTAGGAGCAAGTATAAGACTAATGCCCTATTTAATGTATGAAAAACTAGGCCTCGGCGAACCAAAACCTACAAGGATGAGCTTGGAACTTGCAGATAGCTCCATCCAATATCCTCGAGGAATAGTAGAAAATGTACTCATTAAAGTGGATAAGTTCGTTCTCCCCATCGATTTCGTTATCTTGGATATGCGAGAAGATTCTAAAATTCCTATAATATTAGGAAGACCATTCCTAGCAACCGCACGAGCTATGATAGATGCATTCAACAAGAAGATAACTCTTAAGATAGGGGACGAGGAGGTAATCTTTGACGTCGATCAAACAATAAAGAAAACCCATACCAAGGACGATGAATGCTACGGGATTAATGATTTTGACCAAACCATACACTTAGAAGCCCAGGGATTATTAGAAGACAACCGGACTGATTCTTTTCTGCTTAAAGACCTGGAAAACACATCAACCAAACCGATTCGGAAATATGTGAGGAATACACTGATTCTGATAAACCTATACGGCGTATTGAACAAAAAGATACGACATATTCAAAGTCGCTGGGAATGCAGGAATCTGGGAAAATAAGAAATAAGCACCTCTGCTCCGCTAGTGCCAATGAAATTGACAAAAAAAAACCTGAACTGAAAGATCTTCCCTCCCACCTTGAATACGCATACCTAAAAGGAGATAAAACTCATCCTGTAATCATTGCATCCAAACTAACAAAAAAGGAGAAAGTTTCGCTCTTGCAGGTATTGGAAAAGCACAAGGGAGCAATCGCTTGGAAGATGTCAGACATTAAAGGGATAAGCCCGTCATTCTGTACGCACAAGATCCTAATGGAAGAAAGCTTTAAATCGGTCATTCAACCTCAGCGGCGATTGAATCCAAAAGTTCAAGATGTGGTTAAAAACAAAATTGTCAGGTTACTCGATTCAGGATTAATTTGCCCCATCCCAGACAGACCATGGGTCAGTCCCATTCACGTCATCCCAAAGAAAGGAGGAATCACTGTTGTCTTGAATGACAACAACGAGTTAATTCCTTCACGAACGGTCACAGGGTGGCGCGTATGCATAGATTATCGTAAACTAAATGACGCAACATGAAAAGACCACTTTCCCCTTTCTTTCATTGATCAAATGTTAGAACGTTTATCCGGGAATGAATTTTATTATTTTCTTGATGGTTTTTTAGGCTTCTTCCAGATTCCAATCGCTCCAGAAGATCAAGAAAAAACAACGTTCACATGCCCCTATGGAACTTTTGCTTACCGAAGGATGCCGTTTGGATTGTGCAACGCTCCGGCGACTTTTCAAAGATGTATGACTACGATCTTCCACGACATGGTGGAAGACTTTATGGAAGTTTTTATGGATGACTTCTCGGTGTTCGGTAATTCTTTCAACCATTGTCTCAGCAATTTAGATAAAATGCTCGCTAGATGCGAAGAGACTAACCTTGTGCTAAATTGGGAAAAATGCCACTTTATGGTAAAAGAGGGTATTGTTTTAGGACACAAAATATTTGAGAAGGGGATCGAGGTTGACAAAGCCAAAATCGATGTAATAGCCAAACTACCCTACCCAACAAACCTCAAAGGAGTTATGAGCTTCTTGGGACACGCTGGATTTTATCGTAGATTCATAAAAGACTTTTCTATGATTTCTAAACCCATGACCCATCTTTTAATGAAAGATGCAAAGTTTGATTTTTCTGATGAGTGTAAAAAAGCATTTAATAATTTAAAAGAAAAACTAACTACCGCACCGATCATTATATCCCCCGATTGGAATGTCCCCCTTCGAATTAATGTGCGACGCCAGTGATTTTGCCGTGGGAGTAGAATGGAAATTTAAACCCATCTATTATGCAAGCAAAACCCTTAATGATGCCCAAGCACATTATACTACTACTGAAAAAGAACTTCTTGTAGTTGTTTTCTCTTTTGATAAATTTCACCCCTATCTTATTTTATCAAAAACTATTGTCTACACTGATCATTCTGCCTTAAAATATTTTTTTAGTAAACATGATGCCAAACCACGACTCATCAGATGGGTTCTGCTTTTGCAAAGATTTAACATTGAAATCAAGGATAAAAAGGGAGCAGAAAACCTAGCTGCTGATCACTTGTCCAGATTGGAAAATCCAAACATGAGAATATTGTCCGAAAAGGAAATCGCCGATAAATTTCCCTATGAGCACCTAATGGTGTTAAAGTCTACTCCCGAAGACGATGAACCATGGTATGCTGATTACGTTAACTACATTGTCGGGAAAGTAATACCGCCCAAATGGACAGCTGAAAAAAGAAAACGGTTCTTTTCTTAAGTGAAATACTACTTCTGGGACGAACCTTATGCATTTAGGCTATGCCTAAATAACATAATGAGGAGATGTGTCACCGGTAACAAAATCCCTGAAATCCTTGCGCACTGCCATTTTGGGCCAATTGGAGGACATCACAGTGCTTCAATTACCGGGAGAAAAGTCTACGAATCTGGATTCTTTAGGCCTAGTATCTTCAGAGACGCCAAAGACTACTTTTCAAAGTGCGACACATGCCAAAAGTCAGGAAACATATCATCCCAAAACGAAATGCCACAAAACAACATACAGGTATGCGACGTATTTGACATTTAGGGACTAAACTTTATGGGACCTTTTCCTGACTCGGGGGGTAATAAATATATCTTGGTGGCGGTAGACTACGTCTCGAAATGGGTTGAAGCTCAAGCACTACCCACAAACGATGCTCGTGTAGTGGTAAAGTTCTTAAAAGGGTTATTTGCCATATTCGGGGTTCCTAAAGCCTTAATAAGTGATAGGGGAACACACTTTTGCAATTATCAATTAGGAAAAGCTTTGCAAAAATATGGTGTGACTCATAAAATATCAATGGCCTATCACCCGCAGACTGAGGTTACCAACAGAGCCATCAAACGTATCCTGGAACGTTCAGTTGGATATAACCCGAAGGACTAGTCAGAGAAACTTAATGATGCATTATGGGCATTCAGGACCGCCTATAAGACACCGACGGGATGTACCCCCTTTAGATTAGTTTATGGGAAGGCTTGTCATTTTCCGATAGAGATTGAACATAAAGCTTATTGGGCATTGAAACAATGTAACATGGATCTTACGACAGCAGCAAAAAATCATTTCATGGCACTCAATGAATTAATGGAGTTACGAGATTGGGCATACGAGAACACTCGGATCTATAAGGAAAAGACTAAGAAATGGCACGACTCAAGAATCCGAAAGGATAAAAGCTTCAAAACAAGGGACAAAGTCTTATTGTCTAACTCTCGCTTCAGATTGTACCCAGGAAAACTTATATCAAAGTGGTCTGGTTCCTTCACTGTAAAAACCGTGTATCCATATGGAGCCGTGGAAATCACCGATAAAAATAATTTCAGCTTCAAGGTTAATGGGCATAAGTTAAAGAAATACAATGATGGATACATCAACACAAAAGGGAACAAGTTGGTTGAGCTGGATGAAACCACGGGTTAAGTGTGTTTGGAAAAAGGTCGAACTTAATGACCAGCTGAAACAAAAGTGCTACCCGGGAGACAACCCGGTTATTTTTAAATTGTTTGTCGCATTTAATTGTTTGAATTTTAATTAATTGTTGAGTCAATCTTCCCAGACATTACATACGGCGTATCGAACCCCTTAAGATACGACATATGTATGTCTGGACTTTGTCAGTATTTTTTAATTCCAGTATTTAATTTCCAGCATTTAATTGTTTTCACAGGTTTACATACGGCGTATCCTTGAGTTTGGGATACGGCATATTGTAACATGTACAGTTGTGTGTTTAATTGTTTGTCTGTATTGTAGGATAGCGGAAGTACAAATTGCACGAACGTCTTCTAAACTTTCATGCAGGACTTTGCTAAAAACGAAATCGACTTAATAGTATAATCTGAAAAAAGCCACGTGTTGAACTCTCATGGGCAATCTGAAGCCCTCTTTAACACACTTTTTACTCAAACATTCAAAATGGAGAACCATCCGGAGCAAACTATCAGGGGAGTTTTCTCATTCTAATTCTTTTTCCCATATTATTTAAATATTTTATATA
>BQNB010168921.1:980-13836 GCA_026074375.1 Tanacetum coccineum
AAAAAAAAAAAATTACCGCCCCGCAACAACGCGCGGGACATAAACTCATATAAGGAAAAAAAACAAATTATTAAACATGATACCGAAAAATAAACCCGCACTATTAAACATGAGACCGAAAAAATAAACCCGCACAAAAAAAAACATATAACCAAAGAAAAAAAATTTAAACATGTGGCCCAACACATAAGGTCATATAAGAAAAAAAAACAAACTATTAAACATGAGACCGAAAAAATAAACCCGCACAAAATTAAAAAAATAATAATAATAACAATGGCCCGCAACAACGCGCGAAAAATTAACGTCCCGCAGCAACGCGCGGGTAATCCTGCTTGTTATATACACTATACATTTACCATGCACATAGGCCAACACTTGGGCTAAGCACCTGAGTTTGGGGTCGCGGGTGGCTTGAGCTTGGGCTATTTTTTATTTTAATACTAAACTTTAACATATTTTTATTTGGTCCGTCAAAGATGACTAAGCCCGTCTTAGTTATTTTTCACGTATATACATAGCAAGTCGTTATTCAGTGGGTCACAACAAGTATCAAATAATCGTACAACAACACAGTACGCAAACACTCCGCGACGGAGTGCGGGTTGGCAAACCTCGTTTCAAACAATTATAAATTAAATAAGATGGGTATCATTTTGTTGCTTCATAATAAGCCGGAACTTAGGTGAATTTATTAAGAGAGACGAGTGTTATATCAGTTAATTTGTGAGAGTCGAAATTGCATTTCCTTCAAATAAATATAAGTAAAACTTCAAAGTTTTAGTGAAGTCGTGGCCATCCTCGGTCTCCACTAAAAGTCTACCATGCTTGTATGTGTTTGCATAACTTTCCTAGTCTTCAAAGTACAATACAAATTCATAATAAGTGAATAAATAACAAATTCAACATTCAAAATTATAGCAAAACAAGTAACAAGAATCAAGTGACATAATAACAATTTTAATATTAAAAGACGTGATATAAAAGTATACAAATGTTGCACATAAAAACACACGCATTCTAAGCAAAATATGAATCTTATCTTAAAGTGGGCTTGAAAAACAAAGTGGGCACAAGTAGGGGTGTAAAAAAGCCGACCTCCCGACCCGACCCGAACCCGACCTTATTCGGGTCTGTCACTCGGGTCAAAAATCTTATTCGGGTCAATTCGGGTTAACCCGACTAACCCGAGTTCTAAATAGGGTCAGGTATCGGGTAAAATATTTTGGCTAGCTCGGGTTCGGGTCAACCCGATTGACCCGAATAAATATTTTTTTAAAAATAAATTTATAGATTTTCTATTAAAAAGATTTAAAAAAAAAATATTTTTTGTCATTTTACTCAAATTCGGGTTGACCCGACCCGAGGTGACCCGAACTCGAGTTGACCCGACCCGAACTGACCCGAACCCGAGTTCAAATAGGGTCGGGTTCGGGTATGTTTTTTTTGAATCTTGACCCGACCCGAGTGACCCGAACCCGACCGACCCGATTCACACCCCTAGGCACAACCATGTTAAATGATATTCCATCTATTAAACTCTTCATAATTACTCCATCCGTCCCTAAATAAGTGTCCACTATTGACTTTTAGAGTCTTTTTCCATCAACTTTGGCCTTAAATTATTTTGTTTATGTTATATAATACTTAATGAAAACTATATCAATGAAAATACATTTAAAACTCAATCAATTTATATATTTGCATCAAGTATTATATAACACAAAAAGAAATAATTAAGGTCAAAGTTGCGAAAGTTTGACATCAAAAGTCAATAGTGAACACTTATTTAGGCTGCATGGTATAGCAGCCAACTCACCATTCAATTCAAAAGTCACTTTCAATTTCATTAGGCCGGTCCACAAAAGTCACGCGCCACTTTTGTCTAAAGAGGTGAGTGGCTCACCATCATAAGTGAAAGGTGACTTGGGCCCCATCTTTTTTGTTACCGTTTCATTTATTAAAAAAAAAAACTTTTTTTTAAAACCCCTATTTTTTACTTATAAATACTCACTACTTTACCCATTTTTATACACATCTCTCTCAATTTATTTATACACACTTCTCACATTTTACATTTAATCAAAATGAATTCGTATACGTTTATGGGCCTAGATGATGTAGAAGACAGGAGAATAAATTAGTAAGCCGTCCCTAAAAAGAAGAGTTATTATTAAACGAGCTATTGCGATATAAGATGAGACTACAAACTACAACGAGTGCCAAAGAAACAGTATAACCAGAGATCGTGCTGGTGCTCCATGACGCCTGGCATCCTCCTTTTTTTACTGAGACCGCCGAGGTAAATGAAAACAAATGAAAAACGATTCCGCAGACGAATACCGAATGGCTCGTTCCACTTTCAACCGGATATGAATGCATAACTTAAGTCACTCTGCATATTATCAAATAATCTTGATTGTACTGGAAGAGAATGCATTCTCGTTTGATAAAGAGTGCACATCTGTAATTCGTCCAATTGGCATACGGCGTTAATAGCTAGTTTTCTAATTAGATTATATGCAATATATAGTGAAGAGATCATTCACTTAAGGCGTTGATTAGTTTTATTGTCAAGCTGTTATGGTAATTGTAAATTGGTCCCGAATTATATTTGATAAACCTATGGTGACTGATGTTGAAAATTACTTTAATTCGGCATCAACGAAGCAAAGCACCGGGTTTCCAGGGATGTTAGTGAATCTTGATTGCACGGATTGGGGAGTGTTACGGTAGTCCCGTTTACGCCTTTAAAGCGCAGAAACGTTAGTACGTGAACAAGGTTCCGAATCCGTTCATTCTGCTTGAAGTTTGTAGCGTCGCAAGACTTTGGATATGGCCATCTTTCTTTGGTGATTGCTGGTGGTCGTACAAGGCGACAACAAAGTATTATCAAAGTCCCTTTAATTAACGATACACAAACCCGTACTAGCCCCTGTAGATTCCAATATGTGGCTAACAAGACGTTAACTTACCCAACTGGATAACTATCATTGTAGACGGATTATCCGAATTTGGCGCCACTACACGGTTAAGACGATTTCCAGAACCAGCTGGAAGATGACCACAGTCGAATTTTTGTATAAGAAAAAAAGCAGGAATCGGAAGGAAAGATGTGAACGGAAGTCGATATGAGTTTTGTAAAGAAGAAATGGCAAAACAAGCCAATCCCACACGGCGCTAAAAAAAGATAGGATATGTATCTAATATGAATAACATACAGCATAATAGCATAATATGATTCGAAAAATACAAAGAAGTTGCATATCACTAGCTCCTACATGGTTATACCCGGAAGGAATCACATCAGCCGGACGAAACCCGCTACGAAATGAAGAAACAAGTGCAACGAGTTATTAGGTGGAATCAGATATCAACAAGAGCATCAAACCTTCGACAAGCGAATTGATCGAAACAAATGTCTCAAAATCTTAGATTTATTTTTGTTATCGTTTCGTACTTTTATATTATTTTTTCATTTTCGTATTGTACTTTTTTTATGTTTATGTTCTTTAATATGTATGAATAAAAAGTTTTTAAATTACATTTACGTTTTTATTAATTCGTAACGCATACAGTTTTAACTTTTTTTAAATCATGAATGAAACTAAAGTAAATAAATAAAAAATGATGTGTAAGGTATTAAAGGTGATGTTAAAACGGTTATAAGATGAGTGGTCAAATTGAAAGTAGAGAGAAAGCTGACGAGACGCTAGATTGTAGTATGGTGAAGTGTGGAATTCCTAGACCAACTCGGCCCTAATAACGGAGGGAGTAATCCTTCCTACTAGCACCTCTGTAATACAAAAAGGACAAAAATATTTGGTACCAAAATAATGAAAAAAGTAAAAAAAAACATTTGATGGTCCTAAAGTTGGTTGATCAAAATAATCAACACACTGATGCTACTATAATCAACAAAAGAAAAGAAAGTCAAGATAAATATATGATTGTATGATACAACTCATTAGTACACAAATTTAGGTCCTTGTATCTTCAACTACTTTGGAAGCAATTGAAGGAGGTTCATATCTTGTAAAAACCCTATAAGCTGAAATTATAGAAAGCACAAAGAAGCAAAACATTGCAATAAAATGAAGAACCAAAATGAGGTTTAATCTTCCACAAAACCTTCCATATGAAGAACATGCTTCACTCCATGTCACTTTTTGGTTGCCATTATAGGCCAAGTACACTATATCTCCAATGCTAGCTCCACATGCCACCATCAAATAAGCCACAACCTATATCATTATTTCAAAATAAGTACAATGAGTGACCAAGACATAAAATCTATGAAAAACTAGCAAAATCTACAAATTGGTCATAATTCTTATTTAAGTGAGTTACATAAATTGTCTACATGATTTGGTGAAACTAAGAGATGTTCATCGATGATACTTGACCTTGCATTGTTTGTCTTAACCTTTAAATCATCAAATAGCTTACTTGGTCTTTTGGTCCTTTATAAGATTTAGAGTATGATGTTGTTTAGAAAACAAAGTAAGAACCTATAAACAAAAGTTCAAATCTTCTGTGATGCTTATAATATTATCAGAGAGCTCAGAACACACATAAAATGGACCAAGAAACAATGTCATCAAAATAGCTTTTGAACAGTTTAAGGAGGCGAAGCGTCTAAAGACAACTGATTTCGAAGCCTCCAAATCCGCACCAGCAACATTAAAAAACTCCTTCTAAATAGACTTGACGACTGGGAAGAATGTCGAAAGGCTAAGAATCAAGCATACATTCGAGAGAAGTACAATTACCTGCCCAATCAAATCCCACCAACGACAAATTTTCGAAGAAACAACACGAGCAAGTACATGAAAGAAAACATGCTGAACTTTCCTTCTATGCAGCATTACAAAGAGGACACAGATGGGAATCCAACAAAACACCTCTACGGCTAAGATTGACTCACTTGGTCTTTTGGTCCTTTATAAGATTTAGAGTATCATGTTGTTTAGAAAACAAAGTAAGAACCTATAAACAAAAGTTCAAATCTTCTGTGATGCTTTTAATTATTTGGGAGTCTCGGTGACCCATTTTTTTGTGTGTTGTTGTTATTGGCAATTTTTGGGTTCAATGGCGCGCCGGCTATAGAGTACCGGCGGGAATGCGTCATTAGCACGCAATTGTTTACCTCGCGGTGCAACACCTCTGTTGTTGGTTTTTTTTTTTGTTTTTAACAAGGTTTATAGACTTGAGTGAGGCGTTGGCGTGGCGGCACCTTGGCCTGGCTCATGCTTTAGCGTTGTGAAAACGTTGAAAGTGGCATGAAGTTTTTAAGGGGTGACTTTATAGGACGGCAACAAATATTTATAGTTTTATATCATATTTCATAGTTTATGGGTATTGCTTTAGTAAGTCCAAGCTCAACTCTTAATTATTTGTAAAAATACCCAAATATTAGTAATTCTCTTAAAACCTGCAATTTTAACTCGCACGCCTTTGCGCCTTTTTGCCCGCTTTTTCACGCCTTGTCCCACGCCACGCCCAGAGCCAACGCCAAGGTCCATTTCGTAACGTGGAGGCTACGCCTCACGCCTTCGCGGCGCAAAGGCGCGCCTTTTAGAACACCGGTTTTAAATAGGTTTTGTGTTTATCAGGTCTTGAGTTTTGGATGTAATGATGAAAAGATGCGAAAAATGAATAGGAAGTATAAATGTTTGTGTTCATCGAGTACTAATTAAGGAAGAAAAGGAAGTGAAATTAGTGAAAGTTCGTGTAATTTGATGTTTTTTTAAAGTTAAAAATGTTTATTTTACACTTTCTTTACTTTTCTTTATTAAGCTAAATCAAGAACACAATGTCATGTGTTGTGGTTGAGTTTGCCTTTATTTATGTTTGGTATCACTTCCAGTGTTTTTTTTTTTGCTGGTTTTGCGCCAAAAGTGGAAGAAGACGATGGCTTCTTTTTAATTTTTTCAATTTTACACCTTTAATTATTAATATTACATTGTGTCCATGTCTAACCCATTTGTTATTTATTTTACATTTTACGTCCATTTGACATTTTTTACACTATTAGTCCCTAATATGTTTGCAATGTTTCTTTAAGTTATTTTTCTATATTTTTAATCTTTTAAATATATAAAATTTGGTTTAAATGTATAAAATCAAATGTGTTTTGTATAAAAATAAAGTGAAAATTAATAGTGTGTTTGTTATGAATAAAGTGTGATTGTTATTTTTGTTGCAGAGTAGTTTTTTTTATTGGTTGTGTTATGAGAAAGGTGTTTCTGGAATATGTTCGAGATGACGTACAAATAACATGTTTTTAAGGCTTAAGCTTCCTTGCTCTTCAAAGGAATAGTTACTTTATACCTTTAATTTTCTTTAAAAACCTAATGAACCTATATCCTAGCCCATTGATGTAATTCAAAATTAAAAAAATCACTTTTTCACATTTTTTTGAAACATAACATTTCTTGCAAACCGTTAAGGAATAAAACCACTATCATTTCGACGTAGAATTAACTCATCTTTCTATTAGAGAGTACCTTGTTGTATATACTTTCGACAAATTTTTTTTGAATTTTTTTCGGTTAAGTATGAAAATCACACATTATTTTTAAACTTTAAAATCTCATCGTGATTTTTTGAAATATATTGTGTTTTTTAACATATAAAATTACAGGTGGTTTTTACAGGAGTAATACTGGAAAAAAACAATCGAAAAATATAAATTTTGGCGAAACGTAGATCGAGTACTCATGTTACTGAAATAAAAAAAAATACCGTCGCAGATGGTAGTTTTTTTAGTAGCTTGACGATTTACCGTTTGCAAGATATTTTATTTTTTAAAAAAATGAAAATTGTAATTTTTTTGTATTTTGTTGAAAAATTAATTAATAAAATTGTTTTATTAAGGATTTTAGTATTTTGTGAGTCTGCATATTTTATCACATATACTTTATAGTTTATGACTTCTAATTTTATTAAAAAGTATGATGTGATTTTGCAAGATCCAAAACCGAGATAAACATATGAATTTTTGTCACTGTTTTTGATTTATGGGATTTGAGCTACTGGCTTTTGGATGATACTTAAAAGATCCCCTAGTAACTAATATTATATTATCACTACAAAAGTTATGAGAAAATATTCCCAACTTTTTAAAAGTGATTAAATATTGTAAACATTCGAACAATATGTCACACTTCTTTATTTGCTATAAAGGAAAGATTAAAAGAAAATATAGTTACTCGATCACAGACAAAAAATATCCAAGATTATTCAATAAGTTCTTGACATTTGAAGAATTAACCAGCAACCAAAGCATATCCAGCTGAAAATAGAACGATTTGCTGCACCAAATCAATCTGTCAAAACACAAAAAAAACATACATTAAACAAAACAAAATTTTAAAGAAATCTTGATGGGTATCATTTAAAACATGCTAAAAAAATTAAAGTTACTTACTTGAGACCCTTGACACTACTGAACTCTAGGTTTCCATATATTTCATTTTCTTCATGGTTAGTCAAAGTCAACCACATAGATGCGATACAAAACTCGGATACACAATCTACCTTATGAAGAATCTATAACTTTCAGATTGTTCCACATTTTCCCAAGAATCAGAATCTCTATAATCAAGAAAGTCACACTTCAGATTTGAGGAATATGAGCTTGATATTGACCTTTAGAGCTTGATTTGACTCTTGCGAATATGTGATGAAAATAAGGTTTTAAAAGATACGTAGCTTATGTTATGAGTTCATGGGATGGATTTGTTTTCAAGAACAACGTGTGAATGGACTAATGAAAATGGGAAATATGCGTGGTTTTTAAGGCTTAAGAATGATGATTTGAGGTTGGTTAAAAGTGAAAGAACATGATTATGGGTTACAGGTGGCAATGATTCTGTTTATTTGAGCTACCACAAGCACCAGTCAGTGGAGTGACTTGAGGCTGATGTATAAAAGCACTTGTGCTTTTTATGAGTTCTACCAACCACATTGAGTGTTTCGTACTTATCATGTATTACTTGTATATTATGGGTTGAAAGTTAAAAACGTTGTATGCTTCCTGTTAGGGTTGAGCAGAAAATCGGGAAAAACAAAAAAACCGAATGATCGAATTCAAAACCAAAGCAAACCGAAAACAATTGAATCGAATTAATAATCGAACCGAATTTATCAAAATCAAACCAAACTACAAATTCGGTTTTTGGGTTCAATATAAGTTTGGCATATGAACGAAACCGAAATTATTATATTGATATATATATATATATATATATATATATAGTTTAAGTTATATATATTATATATATATTTATATATATATAGTTAGGATCAAATTAGAAGTTTTTTTTTAAAATATGATGGATATAGAGTAACTATAACCGCATATCACGAGATGCATCGACTTACATTAGTATACATCTCTATAATCTTAGTTGTATTTAATGCATTCATAATGTGTTTTTAGCTTTTAATTGGATGCATATACGCATTTTAAATGCTTTTCATGATTTCTCTTATTTTTTGTCATCTACATGTGCCAAAATCATGAAAAACAATTTGCACCATCTACACATCAAATTAACTTTCGAAACTTTTATGGTTGCTGATTCTAAATGAATAAAAATGATCTTATGAAAAGTCGTGGGTTATTTTGCATCTAAAAATGTGTGGTTTTAGTTTACTTCTCACTACTTTCTTATTTTAATTTACTTCTAACTATATCCTACTTCTATATATTATATATTTATATATATACTTTATAATATATAATATATATATATATTTATTATTTATTATTTATATATTGAGGGAGAGAGGATCGTCTTGAGACCGTTGTTTGTACTGATAACTGGATAGGAGAACTTATTGAGAGAGAGAGAGAAGTGCAAAAATCTCAATGTGGTTTTGTCAAAAAACCGTATCACCGTAACTCGTTAATATAAGTACTACTAGCAACACTAACTACTTAGCTTATATTTTAGTCTTCAACACTGAGCAGTCTTAACTTCAACTAACAGCAGTAACTTTAGGCTATCAGTACTAAATTATACTAACAGTAGTAACTAGCAGTGGTAACATTATACTACCAGTACTAACTACTTAGCATAATTTCCATTATGTACCTGAGCAGTAGTAACTTCTAAGAATCCATGAAGTCTTTTAAGTCCCAACAATTTATAAAACACAATTTAATGTGACGCCAACTATATTAGTGTGGCACATTAAAAATTTAGACACATTTTAAGTGAAGCACTTATTTTTATGCAGTGACACACTAAACATTTTTAGTGACACATTATTTTACGACACATCTTTTAACGTCAAGTATGTTAGTGACACACTAAACATTTATCGTGACACACTAATTTTTATGACACAATTTAAATTACAAACTTAGTCTTTTGACACACATAGTTTCATAATACATTTCTAATGAAACACTTATTTCATATTATATTTTTATCGACACAATAAGTTTTTTTTACACACTTAGTCTTTTAATACATTTGTAGTGACACACTAATTTTTTAACAAACTTTTATCAGTAATCTAAGTTTGTGGCACACTAAATTTCTTGATATATTATAATGAAACATTAAAATTTTGGTACATTTGTAGTGACACACTTTGTTTATCACATAATTTCTCTTGACACATTTGTAGTGACACACTATATATATATATATAGTGTGTCACTACAAGTATATTATAATATATATTTATTTATATATATATCATATTTATATATATATATATATATATTATATAATATACTTATATAAACGTTTTATAGTGCACACTATATATATATACACCAGTTGCAAAGCCCGCCCGATGGGCGGGCTCGCCTTGTGAGTATCAAAAGAGTAAATTGAGTAACAGTGAATGAATTACGAACAATATAAAATATTTATACATCGATAAACGAAAAAAAAGAAGTGAATACAATTTTTATACATCAAATACTGTGAAATTTTTATAGAGTGGTGAACCAACAAAAAGGAATGAGCGATAATCCGATAAAAGGAACAGGTCAAAAGTCAATAAAATGCAAATTCAAAACACCCATAATTAGGAATAGGTCAAGGTTTAGCAAAATGTCCCTTTTAAGCATCTCTTTCAGTGGTAAGCATTCTTTATAAAAATATTACCAACTTCATTTTAGAAAGCATTAGTGAAACACCCGTGTCGACTAAATCAAGATACCGCTTTAAATGCTTAAAAAATGATGACACTAGGAACATAATGCAATCACTTACCCCAAACTCTAACCCTTTTCTTATAACTCTTGTTAGATAACCTAACTGTCACGATAGGAAAACATCAAAAAAGAACATGTTCACATATGTTGAATGTTTTACTATACGACAAACATGACTTAACTAATATAAGGAAATATAATAAACGATACCTTTTTGTATTAGCACATAAGGAACCATGAAAATGGGTTATAGGTTCTTAAATGAATTGATAACAACATCAACAAATGTAGTCAGTTAGATTAACCATCATAAAAAGTATATGATGAATTTTGAATAATGTTTCTTACCTTCCATCACTGATACCGTGTAAGTTTTTTGTAGACAACTATTGTTGGATATGAATGTCAATAATCTAAGAAAAGTTTAGACTTTATAGTGTAACTAACCCCTAACATACAAATCTAATAATGTAACTAACCCCTAATAATTTATTACATAAAGGGCAACTCAACAATTTGACTAAACGAATATCAAAATTTGACATGTACCAATGGAACTGAATAATGAATGTGGAAAGAACGACCTCCAAGATCATAACATTGTTTTCGGTCCAGTGCCTTAAGTGTTGTTTGTACATAACTCTCATCACCGTACGAAAGAATAACACGAAAACCGCTCTCATGATCAGGACATACTCATTTTACTGTTCTGATACTTCTAAGTGTTGGATCTTGTAATAGATGGTGATGACTGTCCTAGCTGGTAAACCACAAGGAGTGGACATCTCTTACTGCACGAAATATAGAAACATGGCATTAACTTCATCCACAGTTGTCACATACCTGCCATCGAAATAGTTTTAACGGTCTCAAATAATGAATATAATTACAAAACTGAAGTGATAAGCAATCAGATCAAGAAATGAAATATATACTCCGAATATTCACACACAATGTAGTTCACGACCCGTAAGTACAAAGTAACTCAATGATGTACTACCGTCATCCAAGTTCAGTCTAACTTTCATATCATAGACGCCAAGATATCTTCCTAACACATTAATTAATTTATAAACGATCTGAATATTTGAAAAAAAAATATTTGGGGTTGACCCTGGACTATACAAAAATGACATGTTACCCAACCCGCCCATGTTACAGTGTCATAGTTATAAACATACCTTGTAGAATGGATACGTCCTTGCATAGTTGTGCACATGACCATAAACTGCAACATCAACCTTCTATTTTTGCCAAAGCTTTTAGAGGCTATCTCTCCACATTGGTGTCACACCCCGCCAAGGCGGAAATGCGAGCGTAAACAAGAATGGATATCATTACAACACACGGTGTCTCTATAGAGAATACTAAAATGAAAGCTAAAGTAAAGCAAAGACACATAGTGTCATAACAATACCCAAAACCTAACCAAAAATCCAAAAGGCGTCTTTATTGATGAAACGAAAGTTCTCGCCAATAGAAAGACATGCAACAATTATTCAAATTCAAACAATGCAAAAATTCAAGACAAGTAATAGAAATCTTCATGACATCCTATGGTCTCTTACTAGCTACTTCTTTCAATATTATCTCCATCAAGCTCACCTGAAAATGATGCTTAAAACGTCAACACAACGGTTGGTGAAAGTCATAGGTTTAAGACTCACATTAATAAACCTTTCAAACCAATTACTGTGATTATCAAAACAACATAAGACACTTATGCAACATATGAACTTATGATAACATGCAATCCACATACCAGGTAGGAACGTTACCCCCGATCCATTTCAACAACTGGGTAGGAACGTTACCCCCGATCCCATTACAACAACTGGGTAGGAACGTTACCCCCGATCCCATTACAACAACTGGGTAGGAACGTTACCCCCGATCCCATATGTCACTTACGCACCTAAAAGTCTACCAGCTGGAGCTTATACTTAGGCCTGGACTAACAATACTGGGTAGGCGTACCCCTCCGATCCCAATTCATTATTATTGAGTAGGCGTACTCCTCCGATCCCAAATCATTATTATTGAGTAGGCGTACTCCCCGATCCCAAATCAATAACACTTGACATGTCATTATAGAACATGCAAGTAAACCACATTCAACATGCAACAATAAGTCATATAGCAGTCACATAATGTCCACATGAAAGCAAAACACATAATCACAGCAATTCAAAACCTTTTAAAACACAAGCATCATTTCCATCCCAATTTAAAAACAATGTAAAAATGGGACTATGAAACTCACCTTTGCCTAACACTCAAAAGCTTCCAATAAGGCTTCACAAATGACAATCACAAATCTGCGCAACAAGAATAATTCGTGTTACACGCTATTAAGCAGAAAGCTTAATATACATGTAACATTCATATGATGGATGTCTAAGATGTTCTATTAACCTCATGGGTCACCTTGACTCTATACCCAACTTAAACCACTTTACTTATTAAGTTTCACTAGCTAGTCACCATTCGTGCCAAACTGCAGAATTTTAACGTGACTTATCGCACTCAAAACCTTAACTAAATGACCTTCATAATTCAAACTAAAAATTAACTACGTTCATTAATGAGTATATTAACTACTTTGAGACTCCCAAGTGTTAATTACATACACAAGTACTCCTAAGAAAAACTAACTCCAAAACAGTCCCAATT
>BQNB010168923.1:0-13836 GCA_026074375.1 Tanacetum coccineum
TTCTCATATAGTTAGTTTGGATTTATCCAAGTTAACTAAGCTTTAACAGGCTAGAAGATCTGTTTATTGGGACTTCACAGAAAGATATCAAGCGTGGTCCCTACTTTAAGAAATCCCTAATACGCCGTATCCAATACTTGGATACGCCGTATCGAACCGACTTCTAGACCTTATAAATAGAAAACTCAAAAACGAGTTTTAAGTGTGCTAAATCATATTCTCGATACCTAAACCATAAAAGTCAATTTTCAGAGGAGAAAAAGAGCAGAAGAGGTCGAGCAACGTAATAAATTCCATAGAAGGCAACGTTTAATTCAATATACTTTAGTAATCGTTCAGTTTTTGGTATCATTCATTAACTCGGTTAGTTTAACTTGGCTAAATAATTGCTTTTGTATTTATTATGATGTTTGAAGGCTAATACCTTTGGGTATTAGCCATTATTATGAAGGTCTAAATGTTTGGTATTTGTTTAGCTCAATTTCTTGATTTATCGTTGAATGCTTGTTTATGTTTATCAATTTATACTTGTTTATGTGCTTTTGTATGCGACCTATCATTCAACTGGATCTAGTGATACGGACCAAGTAGATCGAGAGTCTGGGATAGCTCTCCATATAGTAATTTATACATCTAGAATAATAGTTACACAAATATTGTCCTTCTAAATCTATGTCTAGGATACGCTTCAGGCTTAACTAGTTAATTGGATATTGCCAATGGTTTATTGATCGTGTTGACTAGCAGGTGACCTAGATAATTCAACAAATAACGTTCTAATTCTATTGGATTATTGGAAAAGTGGACTACTAGTGTATAAATTTCTATTAAGCAGTAAGTGGGTAAAGTCTCTATGAGCTAGGGTTTAACAAGATAACCATTGCTTTAATCCCTAAGATAGATTATAATCAGCAAATAAGAATGCTTTATGCGGATGCTTTAATTGTGACAGAATTAATGTGTCTAGGTCTTAGGATGATGTAACGCCTAAGTCTTAATATTGATATGCCGCCTCGAGAGAAGAAATCATTGAACTTAATAAACAAACCAACATTATAATCGGATTAATAATGGTTAATACAGTTTTCTTATATAAGGCTCGATTGCTCTTTGATCCTTTATTAATTAGCTCGTATGGGTTAAAGTGCCTTGAATTGATTATAGTCACCAACCAAACTGTGCCAGTCTCTCAGGCTGAATACCCCATTTTCCAGTTAGAATTAGGAACTAGGACTGACATAGGTTTAGAATAGGATAGAATTAAAATAGATTAGATAACCAAGATATTAATTGAATTGATAGATTTAACCTCGCTTCAAGTGTTCGACACCCTACTTACCACGAAACTACTACCGATCGGATACACTGTCCGTTAAAGTGTTGTTTTTTGTTTAGTCGGCAAAATATAAATTTAAAACTTGAATCAATAAAATATACACCACACAACGACACATTAAGAATCAATCATTTTTTCACGACTGCTTAAATCAATATTAAGACTTTGTTTAAAAGTTTTGACTCGTTCTTTATATCTCTCTAGCTCAACGGTTACTGATTCATTTTTCTTTTCCTTATTAGCCTTTTCCCAATTATTTATATGATTAATCATTTGTTCTGACATTTGTTCTATCAGAGATAAAATCATTGAATCTTGTTGTGCCTGCAAATTAGTATTTTGAACATTTGCCTGTTGTGTTTCTTGCAAATATTGAGAGTATGGAATGATATTGCTATCACTATGTATCTCATTATCTGTAAAATACACAACTGGTGATTATTCAAAATCTTGCATTGCAAGCACACTTTGATTTTCCATATCATTAAGATTGGTTTCAGACTTGGGTACCTCTGAGATAATGTCAGAACAATAGTTGGAAATGTTGGCCATGAGAATCGCGTGATCATTCAAGATATCATCACAGTCAGAATCATAAGTATCAAGATCCTTAGTCTGAAAAACAGCATTGTTTAGAATGATTGTCTGAACAGCTTGACCATCTAAAACCCCTGGATCTACAAGAAATGCGAGTTGCTCTTCATCCAAAATTTGTCCAGCTTCCTAAGCTTCAGCTAACATTGTTTTTTTCTTTATACCATACTGCATTCCTTGTTCGCTTAGGCTGAGTGCATTGCCTAGCCATATGTCCTTCACCTTGACAGTTGTAGCATTTAACAACCTTTGCGTGTTCGCTTGCATTGTTTCCCCCAGAGCTAGTAGCATTACTCTTATACCCAGTACCAGAATAACTTTGACCTTGTCTCCCCTGAACTTGTTGCACTGCGACCCTGCCATCTTGAATAGTGGTTTGGTTTCTTAGATTCGAGGAAGTTCTAGGTTGATTATTAGTCGAGGGAAACCTTAAAGAAGTTATAGCTGTTAGAAAAGCCATTGATTTGTTGAGACAAGCAACTGGATCATCTCCTAGAGAGAATACAGGAACAACAAAATTAGAGTCCACAAGAGGTAACTTAGTCATAGGTTGTGTTGAAACTTGAGGTGATTAATAAGCAATTTGAGGAACAGACGAGGTTTGATGATTCATTTGAGACTGGTATGGATATGATGATGGAACTGATGAGTGATTGAATTGAGGTTGTGATGGATAAGTAGATGAAAAATGTTGATTAGGATGAATTGATCTATATTGAGATGGTGGAAACTGTTGTTGAAACTGAGGATTGTTGTATGAAGACTGATAAGTGTTGTTGTATGAAGACTGATAAGTGTTGAATTGAGGTGGTGTCATCTGCTGATTTGCTACAAATACAAGTGGATCTTGATTGCGTTCATGCGGAAGACGAACTTCATTTGCATGAAGTTCGTGTTGTTCAAGATATGCATGAAGCTGATCAAAGTTGGTAGTATGCAAATCCTTCACGAGCTTGACATCAGTCATAAACTTACTCCATTCCGGTGGAAGACTGTTTAAGAACTTTGTATTAACTTGAAATTGCTCTATTTTTATATTGTAGATGTTTATATCATTAATCAGCTAAGTGATTCTCAAGTAATACTTGTGAAGTGTTTTCCCCTTAATGTGAGTGAACGTATCAAATGCATCATACAACTTACACTCTCTCTCCTGCTTAGTCAAAGAGGTACCTTGCATCAGTAATTGACCTCTCTCCTATAAATCTTTAGCAACTCTGTGATGATTCACAAGTGAATAGATATCAGCAGGTAAACCTTAAAGAATGATATTGGTAGCTTTCATATCACAATCAGCTTGAATTTTCTCAGTAACAAATAATTCAGCATATTTCTTAGTTCTGATCACTCCATTTTCTTCAATGGTAGGCCAAATGAGTAGACCATTTTCAACTGATTTAAGTATCATTTTTCCATGCTCTCTATTTTACATATAAAGTTCCATTTGATTTTTCCAAGAATCATACAAGTCCTTATCCAACATAGGTGGACGATTGTCAGCACCGAAGAGTATCATATACTCATCAAGAGTATTCTTTTGTCCAAGTGGAATAATTGAATCCATTTTAATGCGATGAGATAAAATGATCGTACAGTGATTGGAGGTTGTTGTGTTAAAGTGAGGTTTGATTAATGAAATTGAGTCTTTTGGAATACACAGGATTTTATAATTCTAGATAAAACCGAGGAATCAAGTTTTCACAGGATTTTACAAATCAAAGAACAACAGTATAATTCACCTAATGAAAGTGTATAGTTCTCCCAAATAAAGAGTATAAATCACCAAAGCAAATGATGTATAAATCTTCTCAAGAAACAACGTATAAATCGCCTTTGGAAAGAAAACACGTATAACTCTCCCTTGGTAATTTACGTATAAATCGCCCTTGGTAATTTACGTATAAATCGCCTTTGGAAAGAAAACACATATAACTCGCCCTTGGTAATTTACGTATAAATCGCCCTTGGTAATTTACGTATAAATCGCCTGTAGAAAGATACGTATAAATCGCCCTTGGAGAAAAACGTATAAATCGCCCTTGGTAATTTAAGTATAAATCGCCTATAGAAAGATACGTATAATTCGCCTGTAGAAGAACACGTATAATTCGCCTGTAGAAAAACACGTATAATTCGCCTATAGAAAAAACACATATAATTCGCCTTTGGAAGATACGTATAATTCGCCTGTGGAAAGATACGTATAATTCGCTTGAAGGTATAATTCGCCCAATACACTTCGAAACTCAAAAATCAAAAATCTTAAAAAGACTCACTTTTTGACGTTTTTACCCAATTTTTCTTGTACTTCTTACCTATCTAAGACCATTAAAACCTTAAAAACACAAACTTTAACGTTTTTTACACGAAAAATTTGAAATCAAGATTCTTGGTACAAAACCTTTTTTCTAACCAAAAAGACTCAAAAAGATGAAATTTTGATGTTTTTCAAAGATTTTCTTGTCCTTCTAGCCTAAACAAAGATAAATAAAGAGTAAAGTTTAAAGCTTTATGGTTTTTCAACCCTCAAAAAGTGAAAACTTTTTGAATGGATCGAACCAAAATAACAAGCAAAAACAAGTAGAAAAACACACACAAAACCTTCACAAACACCCCATGGCTCTTGATACCAATTGTAGAATATCTTAACACATATAGTATAGAATTCGTTTAGAGTTTTAGAGAGAGAAAGAGATGGTTGGATGAACACTTAGAGAGAGAAACAAAGAAGAGAATATTAGATTAAGTGTGTGTGAGAAAAATGAACAACCAACACCCTCTCTATGTGTGGAGAGGTTATAAATACTTCTAGCTTAACCGGCCATGGGCTTAAGTTATGGGATTTTCTATGTGTCTTTGGCCCGGTTAGCTTATTAACATTACATCTGTTTAACCTACAAGCTACGACTATATATATTGGTAGTGACCGATACTTTTTCGTATTTCTAACAGCCTGTATTTAAGAGGATGTATGTTTGCTTTAAGGGTGTCAAGGATGGATGGATTATAGGGTGTAGAAAGGTCATATGGATTGATGGGTGTTTTATAACACATATGTGCAAGGGTGAGATATTGACTGCAATGGGTAGAGATGGGAATAACCAAATGTACCCAATAGCATGGGCAGTTGTGGATGTAGAGAACAAAAACAACTAGTGTTGGTTTTTGTCACTTTTAGCTGATGATCTTGACCTTCAAGAAGGCCTTGGTGTGACAATCATCTCAGACTCCCACAAGATATGTTTTGATACACTCTAAATGTATAATAAGTTTCTGTTTATATACTTAACAATAAAATGTTAACATGCAGGGTCTAATTGAGGCGGTTAGGACATGGTTACCACAATCAGAACATAGATACTGCACAAGACACATTTATGCAAATTTCAAGAGGAAGTGGAGTGGATTGATTTAAAAAAAGGTTGTTCTAGGGTGCAGCTACGTCAACAATTGAGCAGGATTTCACAAGATACATGGAACATATCAGACAGTTAGATCCAAAGGTTTATAGGTATCTCATGGAGAGGGAACCTAAAAGGTGGTCTAAAGCATATTTCCAAACAGGCAGAAGTTGTGCCTCATTTAAAAATGGGATATCAGAGAGCTTTAATGCACAAATTATTGATGCCAAAGGTAAGCCTATAATCTCTATGTTAGAGGATATTAGAGTTTACATTATGCAAAGGAACTAGAGTATGAGTAAACTTGCTGCTACATTAAATGAAAACATAACTCCATCTATTAGAAAACATCTTGAAGAGTTGAAGGAAAAACAGAGGAAATGGAGAGTTTTACCTAGTGGATATCAAGTAGTTGAGGTTAGGAAAAAGGGATGAAGCATACGGAGTTAATCTCATAGAGAGGTCATGTGACTGTAGGTTGTGAAGTCTTAGTGGAGTATCATGTGTACATGCAGTAGCAGCCTTCCTGCATTTTAAGCCGAATCCAGATGATGGTGTGAGCAGTTGGTATACTCAATCCAAATGGTTTGATACATACCACTTCTCTATAAAACTAGTTTATGGTTCTAAGATGTGGAAAAAAATTTCAAAACACACCACCACTCCCACCCATAATGAAAATGATTCCTGGAAGGCCAAGAAAGAACAGAATCCCACATCCTACTAAAGAAGTTAACAAACACTCAATTAGCAGGGTTGACAGAGTCATCACATGCCAAAATTGTCAAAAGACTGGCCATAACAAAGCTAGTTGTAAAGATCCTAAAGCACCCAAACCAGCTCCAATGAAACCTCCAAGGGCACCAACTGTTTATGAGTCAAGTGGACAGGGTAAAGCTAGGGGTCCAAAGGTTTCAGCTTTAAGGAATGTATCTGCTAGTGGTGCAAAGGGTGGAGCTTCAAAGGATGCAAATGGTGCTAAGGGTGGAGTTTCAAAGGGTGGAGCTTCAAAGGGTGCAAGTGGTGCAAAGGGTGGAGCTTCAAAGAGTGTATCTGCAAGGGGTGCAAAGAGTGGAGCTGCTAGTGGTGCAAAAAGTATATCTGTAAAGAGAGGAGCTGCTAGTGGTGCTAATGTTGCAAAGAGAGGAACTGCTAAATCAAACAGTGCACATTCAAGTATGAACACACATGTATGTATACTTAAAGCTTCAACAATAAGTTACTTTGCTAAGGTTGCAAAGAGAGGAGCTGCTAAACTCTAATGTGCACACACAAGATTGAACACTCAGGTATTATAATTAAAGCATCATTTAATAAGTTACTTCCAATTAAAGTGTTTTAGTTTGATATTGTGTTATATTACAAAGGAAGCAGCAAAACAAGTTATGCAGGAAGAGATGGAAGAGGAAGAAAGGAGAAGGCTAGTTGCAGAGGAAGAACAAAGGGAATACCAGTACAATCTAGAAGTGGAATGAGGACACTTCTTAGATAATGAAAATGACAGGCCTGCTACAATCAGTGAACTTCAGGCACTTAAAGAAGCTCATGTTCAACATAATGTTGATCGGCCAAGTGTAATCTTATGTGTCTGCATCTTTAAGGCTACATTGGAGTACCAATCTCAGCCAAGGTAACAATTATGCAGCTGAAACAGAAGAATGTCATGCAACACCTCTCAAATCTAAGTCAAAGAGGAAAAAGATCTGAATAAAAAAATTTGCCAGAGAAGGAGTTGGCATTTGGTGGTTCTCCATCAAGCCATTTAGCATTTGAATTGAAATCTGTGTGTGACTTAAAACATTTCCTTATGTATGTTCGGGAACAAATGTGTTGTATTTGGTGCTGTTAAACACTTAATAATCGTAGATTTTATGTCTGTGTAGGCTGCTAAGATATATGGGACAAGATGGCAGTTATTTTGTAAACTTGCACACTGCTGTTTTACACCTAACTCGCCATACCTATTGCAGTTTCAATATTGTAGTATGTTACATGGTTCAGTCTTCTATATATTCCTATGTGTAGTTGCATGTGCAATCTTTTAAAATTTGTGAATTTACCATGTGCAAAAAAATAGACAAATACTAAGGCTAAACGTAGTGGTGACCGCAGAGGACACCGCCACGTCAGCGCCAACTCAGCTTTCTCTCTCCTATACCACACAGTGACCAAACACCGTGTGGTGAACCGCACAGGCGACGAACAAAAAAAAATATTTTAAACATTAAACTAAAATACGGGAAATAAAAATACACAGAAGAAAAGACGGAAAAAAAATCTTCGAAAGATATAAAAAATATACAGTAAATTGGTTTGCATTTTGTTTGATGCAAATTGTTTGTTCTATAGATCGGCTTTAAGATTAAGATGAGTTTCTTCGTCGTGTATTTCTCTGATAACTCGTAGCCTATCTTGTGCCGATCTTACGGGATCATCTTCACGATGTTGTTCCTCCGGATAAAAGTCGGGAGAGATTGCCTTTCCTTTTTCTTTGCGAATCATATTATGTAATATGATGCAAGTGTACATCAAATGCGTAATCCTTTTAAGACTCCTAGACCGTGCAGGAGTTCTTACGATAGCCCATTTTTTCTTTAGCATGCCAAACGCTCGTTCCACATCTTTTCTTGCTGCTTCATGCGCTTCTTATATCTTATTCGATTCACTTATCATTTGACCCGGCTGCGAGAATAGTCTTCATAAGCATCAAACCCATTTTGGTATTCACCGTCAGTATGTATATTATCCCCATTTATAAGTCACATCGTTAGCCACGGGAATGGAACCTCTGGTGCTTTTCCTACTTTAAGATCATTTAAAACAGGGGATTGACGTAAAACGTTAACGTCATTGTTCGAACCTGCAACACCAAAGAAGGCGTGCCAAATCCATAAATCTTGTGAGGCAACCGCTTCTAACAAAATGAATGGCTCGGACCCGGAATCACCCCTACTGAATTGAGCACGATATGCTTGTGGACATTGGAGCCCAATGACAATTTTGTACAGTCTATGTGCCTATCATACAGGAAACACTTGTTTGTTCTCAGTTGAAATGGTAGAGTTTTCGACGTTAGTTTTACGTAGGCCATTCGCAAATATTCGCCATATAAACTCTATAACCACGTTACAGAAATGCATCAAAGGAATCACGAGAAGTTTTGATCACCGATTTGTAAATATTCGTATATGAGAATCTGGAACACAGGCATGTTAGTTGGCGAATCAGGGCAGGTACACTTCTAAAAAGCAGGAGATGCCTGTTTTCAAACAGATCACACCTTCTTGAAAATAAGGGCAGTTAGCAGACAAATCGGAAGACAATGTCGTGTAATCGTTTAATTTCTAGTAGTTTGTGTTGTGTGACATGCGATCGGTTCATTCGGAATCGTTTACGAAATAAATAGGCGTTGTAAAATGGTTTTTTAGCAAAGTAAGCTAGCACTAGACGGAGCCAAGGTCAACAATTATGGAAGCTGAAACAGAAGAAAGTCAAGCAACACCTCTCAATCCAAGTCAAAGAAAAAGATCTAAAAGAATTGCCAAGAGAAGGAAGTTGACATTTGGTGGATCTCCATCCAAGCCATTTAGCATTTAAAATCTGTTGGTCACTTAAAACACTTATCCTTTTGTATGTTGGGAAACAAATGTGTTGTATTGGTGCCTGTAAACACTTAACTAATGTAGGTTCATGTATGTGTAGGCTGCTAGATATATGTGACCAAGATGGCACATATTTTGTAAACTTTGCACATGTTGTTAACACTAACATGCCATATCTATGCAGTTTAATATTATAGTATGTTACATGGTTCAGTCTTTTATATATTCCTTATGTGTAGTTGCATGTGCAATCTTTTAAAATTTGTGAATTTACCATGTGCAAAAAAACAAACAAATACTAAGTAAACATAATTTTTCATTGATATAAAACTTGTTGTGAATACATACCTTTGATACTACCATCTAAGACAACAATACCCTAAATGATAATCAACAACAATACCAACATCAAAGCCAACAAAAACATCACGAATCCAGAAATCCTCCTCCACACAGCATACTTGGATTGTTCCCTTTTTAGTTGAAGCACCATTCTTGCCTTGTAATTCTCAAGTTCAGCTTCAACATAAGCAAGTCTTTCTTGAGCTAAGATCCCCAACTCATGTCTGTTAATCTCTTTTACAAACACATCTCTCTGATCACCATTCATACTCAAATACATCTCATACATTGCATGTTTGTACCAAGCTGCTTGTAACTCACCATCAATCCAGTAGAAAGCATCACATTTATCTAGAGAAAACTACAAAAGAAAGCCATTTCAAACAATAGTTTAATTTCTAAAACATAACATAACTTACTAAAACATACCGACGGTTTTGGGCAAACTAAGAAACGACGACAAGGGTTTCTCTCAGTCCAAGAAACACGTTTGGCCAGACGAATGCCACAATTGCAATGAGTAGGTAAATTGCGGACGCGACTTCGATTGCTAGAAGAGGATGTTGACATTTTGTATAATTGGGGTTATTAGAGATTTAGAGTTCTTGAATTATTAATGGGTGAAAAGGGGGAACCGGCTTATTAAATGGGATATGGGTAGTGGAAGGTCTAGTTGGATTTTGATAAAAAAAAGCCACGCTGGAAATAACCTGTTGGTATCCGGTAACATTACGTAGATTAAATGAAATTTGAATGTCAGTTGCGTAGTTCAATAATAAATAAAGTAGGTTGGTAACTTTTGATAAGTTAGTTGCGTATTTTCAGCCTTCACCCTGCATTTTTGTGTTCGTTTGAGGTGTGTGATGTTTTTTGGATTCTAAGATGAGATCGTATTTGATCTAAATGTTGACTTTATACGGTTTGTATATTTTTTGTTCATAATTTATGATTTATTATGTGCTTGCTTGTAAAAAAAATGTAGTCATTAGCGGTTGTTTTATATGTTGTGTATATGTTAGCGTTGTAAGGATATGAGTATAGACTTCCAAAAAAACCGATTCGTGGAACCGACCTGATGGAAAAACCAGAAACCGAAACCGGTCAAACCCGGGTTTGATCAAAACCGGCCCGGTTCTTGGCCAAACCGCCGGTTTGGGGTTTTGTGGTTTCGACCGGTTCGGGGACCGGTTTTTGGAACCGGTTTTTTGAACCGGTTTCGGTTAACCGGTTCCAAACCGGTTCGACAGGGAGATTTTTTCAAAATTAGAATCTTACTTTTCAAACGTGGGGGACCCGTAGAGGAGCGTTTTTTTTGACTTTTTGAGTGTAGTGTTTGTCATTTTGCCATTTTATTTAAGTATAAATAGAGGGGTTGTGTTACACATTCAATCACAACTTACACAACCCACAATCATAAGCAAAAAAATACTCTCCAAAGCAAAACCGGATTTCTTTAACTAATGGCAACTCACTCCAGTTCAACTACCACCGGTGTTGGTTCTTCAAGTGCACTAACAATGTCCGATTAGCTTTTCGAATTCTGATGTATTATGTTTTAAGTTTATGTATTATGTTTGATGTATTTTTCTTTCGGATGTATTCGTTTCCGATGTATTATGGTTTCTATTAAATAAAAGTTGAAGTTTATTCAGTTTATTGTGTATAAAATCACGAAAAACGAAGAAAAAAAACATATACCGAAAATCGGTTAACATGCCAAACCGGTTTGGGAACCGATTTAGAACCGGTTCGGGGTTTTTCTCCCCTCGACCGGTTCCAAACCGAACCGGTTAACCGGCCAAACCGGTTTCGACCGGTTTGTTGACCGAAACCGGTTCGTGTTGACCAAACCAAAACTAAAACTGACTAACCGGTTTGTGCATCTCAATGAGTACAAATTTTGATATATTAAAGCTTTGATAAAAAAGAATTGGCTAATAATTCTAGAGTCGCTTGTAGCAGGCATATATACGTAAGTCCTTCTAGATCATTTTGTGTGGAATCATGCTAAAGAAAATGATACCGTATATACATTGAGGTGTCTCTGAAGGGTGTGAGTTATGCTTAAAAATGATCAATTTTTTACGTATAATGATTTTTTTAGTTAGTTGTGTATCTAACTCGACATTGCGAGCCAACTAATTTTATGGCGACTACTTTTTTGGATAGCCCGGAGTCAACGCAGGTGAACCTCCGTGGCCACCTCTAAATGTACACACCTAGCGAGGTTTGAACCCTTAACCTCTTGTTTGAGAGTCAAGAACCTTACCACTAGGCAATTTGGTGGTGGTTAAACACGTATAATATTGAAAATATATGACTCATATAATTCAATTTTATATGCAAATTCTCTTCGGTTTACAAGTGTAATGGACATCTTTTTTGTGATTGCATAAGGTTATCAAAGATTATGAGACGGCCATGTATATATGTACCATCCTAGCCTCAAGGCCCGCCTTATAAATGGGCTAGCTTCAAAAATTCTTCAAAAATACTGTAATATACTAATATACAATCATCTATACTAGATGCGGGGCCAATCTCAAATTAAGATAAATAGAACCAGTCACAAGCTGACACGTGTATAACCTATTCATCACACTGCTGCTTGATATTTCCCACGTATAAAAACCTCCAAAAACACATAGTGAACACCTTAAAATACACACAAACCCTCTCGATTTTTTTTCTCTTTTCCTCTCTATTAAGTCACCACCTTCAACCGTCAACACACTCGCCGCCACCACCTTCAACAGCCGCTCTTACTTAAATCTTAACCCCCAGAGCTACACCTAACAAATAACATCCACCACCGGTAAACTCGAATGCGACACAGGATCTACACGATCTACACCAGCTGACCGATACTGCCTAACCGATACCTTGAAATCAGGTTATAAGTTATAATCAATGTTCAGAACCAAAATTACAATATACAAAAATTAGATGAGAAGAATATGAATCAGAATTGTTTAAGCTATTATTTTTAATTATTGTGGTAATTAAATGATATATTCTTTTTCTTATATACATTCTTGAATGATTTGTTGGTGATTACAGAATAAAGCTTATTTTGAAGGAATTTGATTTCCTTTATTGAATTGTTAAAAAGATGATTATTGGTTACTGTTAACTATAATAAGAATGTTATGGTAAATATGGATCTTCGTTGTTGGTTTTGTTGTGTTATGTTTATGTTTAGATTCAATGTGTCATACGGGGTTGTGGTCATGGTTTTAACTGTGTTATATGTGCACACTATCTATAGTTTTGAGATAAGGATGATAACTTTGGGGGTTTTCATTTTGGATTGACTATGTGATATTAAATGGTGAGAACTAGATAATCGAATGTAATAGAATGCGTTCTTGAAGATAAGGTTTGAATGTGTAAGTTCTTGGCGCATACAAGTAGGTTGTTCAAACACTAGAAAGCGATAATCTGATATCACTTTTTTAAATGCACATCCAAACACCCTTTTATTCCTTATTATGTAATGGTAGGTAAGGTTTCCGACCTGCTTATACTTGCTTCTAATAAGAATATGTGATCTTATAGTAGTTCCAGTTAGCATCATTTTATGGATATGTGATCTTTTAGTAGTTCCGGTCGGCACCATTTTATAGATTTATGGAGTTAAAAAAACACAATCATTAGTTAAAATAAAACTGTCCATCAAACTCCTTACATAGTTAGCATTGAATCTTTATATATTCGATAGTATTAGCTATCTGACATAATATGTATATAGGGAACCCAATGATCCATTCAATCGTGAGGGAGGACCATTAATGTACCATGGGGTTCCACATCGTGATATGGGAGAAGTGTCGTGTAATTGAATAGTTTACATTTTTCCATAATATGATGTTGAACGTTTAGTAACAAGTTTTGATTTATATTTTTCAGATGGCTGCATGACTAAAGGTTTTGAAGAGAAGTTCAGGCAATTCCAAATCCTTCCAGGTGGGTACACAACCACACGTGAGGCATCTATTGTGATAGTCAGTTCTTTGGTGATGGTCGCAATTAATTATTAAGATTCTGGAAGGTTGAGTGGCCAGAGTAGTGGGGAAGCGTATGGTTATTTCATTGACGGTGTAAGATGATATATCGTGGTCTAGCTTAAACTCTTTTATTCTTTTGTTAATTTTGATTTTTTGTTTGATTATACACAAAATAGTTGCCTTTTAAACATTTTACATCTTGTATGTTTATAGTTCAGTAGTATTTATGCCCCTAATGAAATTGCATAGTATTGTCATTTCTCGAGAAATTTGACTCTTCTCTGATGTTTATGCAAGTGCATTACTGCATATTATTTGCAGCTCCATTTTTTAGTTTGAGGTTTAACATTCAATATGTGTACTTTACTTTGGTATCAATGAATAATACGGGGTAATTGTGAAATGACACGAGTTTAGGTCGACTGTGATGGGTAAACCTTTGTCCATATATGATCCTTTGACACATGTAGACTTCCACAGTCCCACTCCCATATGCAAAATTGTTTGAAGTTTATTGAAGTGAAAGCAACACTTAGAGCACTCGGTGTAGTAAC
>BQNB010168924.1:0-13836 GCA_026074375.1 Tanacetum coccineum
GCTAACGGTGAAAAACCGTTATCCGCTACCAAGGATTAATGATTTGTTCGACCAACTTCAAGGGTCGAGTGTCTACTCGAAGATCGACCTAAGGTCGGGTTATCATCAACTAAGAGTTCGAGAATAATACATCCTAAAAACCGCATTTAAAACTCGATATGGACATTATGAATTTCAAGTTATGCCATTTGGTTTGACTAACGCACCGGCTGTATTTATGGACCTCATGAATCAGGTGTGCAAACCATATCTGGACAAATCCGTGATTGTCCTTATTAACGATATTCTGATATATTTAAAGAGCACAAAGAGCATCTCAAGTTAATCTTAGAATTGCTTAAGAAAGAGGAGTTGTATGCAAAATTTTCTAAGTGTGAATTTTGGATTCCCAAAGTACAGTTCCTCGGTCACGTGATTGACAGTAAGGGCATTCACGTGGATCCCGCCAAGATCGAGTCAATTAAAGATTGGGCATCTCCTAAGTCACCAACGGAGATCCGTCAATTTTTAGGTCTTGCCGGTTATTACCGAAGATTCATTGAAGGATTCTCAAAGATCGCCAAATCAATGACCAAGCTAACCCAGAAGAAGGTCAAGTTTGATTGGGGTGACAAACAAGAAGCAGCTTTCCAACTGTTGAAAGAGAAGTTGTGCAGTGCACCTATCTTGGCTTTACCTGAAGGAGCCAAGAACTTTATTGTTTATTGCGATGCTTCACATAAGGGATTAGGTGATGTGTTAATGCAGAACGAGAAGGTGATTGCTTATGCATCACGTCAATTGAAGATCCATGAGAAGAATTACACGACTCATGATCTGGAATTAGGAGCAGTAGTGTTCGCTTTGAAGATTTAGAGGCAATATCTGTATGGAACAAAGTGTACCGTGTTCACTGATCATAAAAGTTTGCAACACATCCTTTGTCACACCCCTAAACGGGACCTGGACGGAAACACGTGTCCGAGGGCGTGACGTCATAATATACATCACACAAGATACAAACAACGACCTCTAAGGGTACGTTTATAAATCTAACATCATTGCATTAAATGAAAATAGTTAAAGTTTTACATAAGTTCATAGATAATATGCGGAAGCGAATAAAAGTTTTAGAAATTGAAAACAATGTTAAAACCGATAATAATAGTTTTTGAAAATCGGTCCAATGCAAGGCGACCCCATATATTGCAAACAAGACATCCACAGCTAATTGATTGCAAGTTCTACGTACCTATAAAATATATAATAAAAATACTACTTAGGTAAATTCCAACTATTCACCTTTAACTAAGGTAAAAAGTTAAGACTTACAAAAATAATATAATATATATAATATACGTATGTTTAACCGGGTAAGTATGATCACCCGGGTCGTTATCCCCAATGACTAGTGAAATTGAAACCACGTTTAGGTTCGGATCCTGATTTGAATGAAGCAAAGATATTTGATTTGGAAAGATATGAAAATAAAATTAAATTGAACAATTAAACAAATACGGAAATGCAACTATAAAGCAAATTGACTAAGATTTAACCCTAAAAATGTGAACTAAAATTTCACTAAAGAAAAAGTGTAGAAAATTATTAAAAATAAAAGCCCTAATTTTTATCTTTTTATAAAAGTTTAATTAAACTAATTAAAAATTAAACCTAATTACTAATTAAAACTAGTAAGCTTAGTTAACAACTTAACTAATGGACTAATGGTGCAAAGATCTAAGAGACTAACGGGGAAACTTAACAACTAACGGAGGGCCAACTTAGTAAACAACTAAATTTGAAAGTTACACTATCTACCCTGAGAATCTATCCCGATCACAAATTAAGTCCAATAAGCATTCGAAATTTTAAAGAGCTTAAAATGAAAAACTCAAAGAAGCAAAGTTGTAAAGGAAGCTAGTGGGAACAAAATTAATAAAAGCTACTTGGGCTGAAACTCACAAATAAGCCCACTAAAAGCTAATTTCTAAACTGACCTCAGAAAGAAGGGTTTTGAGCTTATCTTTACTTAGCTAGCTATAAACTGCTCAATTTAAGCTTAATTCTAAAAAGGGAAAGTGATCTAGACAGCTTATGATGTGCTTAATCTAAAAATGCAAAGAAAACTAAGCTATAAGTGCTTTTAAACTATTGAAATTAAGCATGAAATAAGCAAACTCAGGAAATAAGCAAAGTAACACAAATTCCAAGAAGACTAGAAAACTTAATAAGCTAAACTAGACTTTTAAACTTTAAGGACTTATAAAACTACTTATAATCTATCTAATTAAGCTAGAAAATCTAGACCCATAAGCTAAATTAACAAGTTTTAGACTCTACTTAAGTTCCTACTGTTTTTGGAATTTTCAGGCTTTTTATGACTTTTGACAGCTAAATTAAACTAAGAAAATAAGCTAGAAATTTCAAATCAAGACTTAAAATGAATTAAGCTATATTAAAACTTAAATCCTACTGAATTTGATAAGCTAGATCCTAAAATTACTTATTAAAATTAAGCTAAGAACACAGCAGTACTAACTGAGGTTAGTACTGCTAGTGTAAAAGTTCAGCAGTACTTTCTAGTGAAAGTACTGCTGATGCAATTTGGATTTTTAAAAAAACAGAATCAAGCTTATGAAATAATCTAAAAAATAAAAGCTAAAACTAAATTCATAATAAGCTAAAGCTAAACTTAATCCTACTTGAAAATCTAAGCTAACAGTACTAACTTATGGTTAGTACTGGTAGTGTAAAAGCTCAGCAGTACTAACTGAGGTTAGTACTGCTAGTGTAAAATCAAGAGTGCACTAAACCAAACACCCCTTTTAGACTATGACAGATTCGAAAATAACTATTTAAGAGAAATCTAGTGAACAAATACTAAATACCAGATAAAAACTAGCTTAAAACAAACTTAACAATCATGATTAAACAACTGATTAAGCCTTAATCTAAGATCTAAACTATTTTACTATATTTTGGTTTTAGAAGTTTTAAAGACAAATATATGAAAGACTAAGATCTAAACTTATTAAGCTAATATTTTTGGATTTTGTGAGTTTTTATGACAGAAATTTGAAAGATAAAGATCTAAACTAATTTAAGCAAAAACAGATGAGGACAAACAACTAAAAAGCACTATAAGAGATATTTAAGCATTGATAAGCAAAGATATTAAGCATATAAGTAATGACTAAGCAATGAAAACTGAAATTAGAGAAGAATGAAAAGAGAAACTTACTTGATCCTTTAGCTAAACAAAAGGAACCAATAAAGGCAGCTACAAGCTCTCTAGCTTAATAATAAGCTAGAGTATTAGTCCTTGGGATCTCTTCCAAATTAAGATCCCCTTCCAAAAAGCTCTAATCCATTTTAGAAAAAAAATCCCATAATAGATTTAACTGATTTAAGGTTTAGATAAGATTAATTCTGAATTCAAACAGCTCTATTTCAGCTTATAGACTGAAAGAGCTTATAATGAGCTTATTAGCTTATTGAGACAACTTAGCTTATTAAGAGAGCTTATAACTTTAAATGAGAGCTTTGAAAATGAGATTTAAAACACTAAAAACTGAATTTCATTAATTAAAGAAGCTGATTACATTACTTGAAAAAGGAAAATTACATTTAAAAATACAAATTTAAGCTAGACTAAAAATTACTAAAAAACTAGATAAAAAGAAAAGACGACTACTTGTGTGTGTGAGAATGAGGCCTATTTATATGCTCTGAAAGAAGCTTCTAGGTTGCCTTGCCTTGCTCTCCAAACCTTCAATCTCTGCCATTCATTTAATCAATCATTTGAGCTCCTTTTGTGGCCGTTGGATTGATTTGTGGACACCTGAGGATTGCCAGGCTGGCATTCTTTGATGTGCTAGTTTTGTGAGTGTTATAGCACAAAAACCCACTTAAATTTGTGCTTCTTTCATAGCCGCGTACGCTCAAAGCTTGAGTAGACCAATGATTTCTCTTGATTTGGATCTGAATTTATCCCTGCCATCTTGTAAGAGAGACCTTGAATTGTCTTCCGTACCCTTTAATTTTCATTTGCCCTTTGTTTTACCATGGGGTGAAAACGGGGAAGACGATGAATAGTGTTTGGAGTTACCCGCCCTTTTTTATAACTGAGTACGGGGTAAAATTCAGTTGGACTTTGCCCTCTTGGCAATTTCAGTCCCTTTCTTTGTGATTCCATTTCTAGTTATAAATAACTTTGGAAATTTTCAAGATTGGTCCTTGTGGATGTTATAAAAGGATTTTAGCTAAGGTTTGGGCTGAGGCTTGGCTTCTTTGGCTTCTTTTTGTACTCTTCTGAATCTCGTGTCCGTGTTTGCTTGATTTTGACTGTATTCTTGTGATTTTTGACTTATCCGTACCTGCACACACAAAACACAAATACAAGCATATTTTTGCCATTTTTGGTTGTATTGAGGTTAATTAGGTTATTTTAAGATAAAATAGGGATATGTGTATTCTACACTTTATCAATTAATAACAAATATTTTCCGTCTTTTAGTAGGACACTTCTTTCTTTTGTATGCTACTTGATCTATTTGTATTCTTTTGATATTCCTATACGTTGCTATATCCGTAATCATGACTCGGTGATGGTGACAATCGTTTTGATCGATATTCGTTGTATGAATCTGTGCGTCTTGTTTGGATATGCTTCTAGATTATTCCATATTTGGATTATTTCAAAACTGGTTCACTTATATCTTTGCTTTAATCTTGCCCGAGCTATTTGTATCTAGTCATGAGTACCTTGACCATGTCATTGTGCACAAATGGCATGGACACTATTTATTGGCGGTGTGATTATGTCCATGGCGTTCCTTTTATATGTGCACTTTTATGATTTGATTTATATGTTCGTACACTCGACATAGTATTATGTATATGGATATAACTACCCTTGTGTTAATGGGAGGCGAATGGTGCATCCTAGGTACTTTGTTCCGTTCAGTTCAGGTGAATGGTTGTGTGTGTGCAATACACCCCATTTCACATTTTGTAGGTTACCATCTCGGTGTATGTAGCTCCATGTACAATTTTATATGATATGATATGATACGATTTATGTTGGATTATGTAGTCTAAGCGTATGGCATGCTTTAGACTTTTGTTTCGAGCTCGTGGGGACTCCTTTGTTATCCTTAATTCTTAATTATCACTTATTATTTCGTATGACATTTGTTTAGCAGATTCTCATGATCCGTTTTGTTCATTCTTTTATCTTATTACCGTTTTCGTTATTATATTTGTTCACTGAGCGTTAGCTCAGCCGCATTTTCATTTCCTGCGGCATGTACTATGCGAGAAGCTGGGATATGAGTGATGAGCGTAGGAAGCTTCTAGAAGACCAACCCTTATTAGCTTTCCTATTGTTTTGGATTTATATTTAAGACCATTTCGTTTGAAGATTTCTTTCATTTAGACTTTGTTGGAATTTAATACTTTTGGAGGTCATTTTGTTTCAAGACATGGTAATTTAAATTAATAAAGTCTTCCGCTTGCGCTTATATGTTCTGATATGACACCATAACGTAACTCTTGGTCTCTTTGTTGGAGCGGGATGTTACAATTATGGTATCAGAGCTGCCAGGTTGAGCCCTGTAGAACCTAGGTTATTACCTGTGAGGATTGGGTAGACATTAGGTTTCCTTTTGATATGATCGCTTCCTTTCGTATTTTGATCTTAACTCTGAATTGTCTTCGCTTCTAAAGGGCGAGTATTTCCTTTGACCAAGGATCAGGCGGCTAACTCTCCAGGTACCGTTTCGGGAACTCTCTTTTTGAATGGTCGTGATGTTTTGTCTTATTTGATATGGGTGCAACACATTCTATGGTTTCTGTCTCATTTATTAAACACCTTGGCATCTTCCCTACGCAACTTAATTATACTTCATCGATATCTACTCATATGCAAAGTCTGACCACAAATATCCGAACTGTCTGCTTTGTTTTGATGATAAGATTTGTTTTACTAATTTGCCTCTCTCACTAGTACAAAAAGTGGTATTGGTCACACCAAAAATGTGTGACTATATACATATAGTCACACACATGAAAATTTTGGTATGTGACAAAAGGTCGCGCAGCCCGTTAGGTCCTAGATCACGCATTCGAAGTTATTCACAATAAGGAAGCTTTAGTGTCAGTATCCCGTTTTTTGTGTTGACTAAAAGGTACTTTTAGTGACGTAAACAATTGTACAACAAACAAGCTGTTTTTTTGTATATTTAGTCACATACAATTAAAAGACATAGAAGTGCCCAAAAGTGTTAATATGTTTTGACCATATGTATTTAAAGTGAAGAAATGTGTATTTTGGGGTAACTATTGTTCATCATTGGCCACATGAATTTTATGTTTGTGTTGCCTTTTGTATATTTTAGCCACACAAAGATGTTTGTTTTGGGTATTTAGTCAAATACTAATAGGAAAAAGTGTACCAAAAGTGTAAATTGTGAGACTCATATGATGTTTAAAGTGAAGAAATGTGGATTTTGGGTGACTTTTGTTTCATCCATATGGCAACATGAATTTTATGTTTGTGTGACTTTTGTATATTTAGCCACAATAAGCCTGTTTGTTTTGGGTATTTAGACACTACAACTAGCATAAAGTGCCACAGTGTTAAATAAGGTGTGACCATATTGGTGATTTTAAAGTTGAAAGGAAATGTGTTGTATTTTTGTGTGACTATTGATAATTCAATGGGCAACATGAATTTTATGTTTGTGTGGCCTTTGTCTATATTTAGTCTCACAAAGCATGTTTCTTTTGGGTGTTTAGTCAACATAAATTAAGCATAAAGTGGCCAAAAGTGTTATAGTGTGACCATATGGTGTTTAAATGAAGAAAATGTGTATTTTGTGGTGACTATTGATCATCCACTGGTACATGATGTTTTTTATGTTAGTGTGGCTTTTGTAATATTTAATACACAAAAGAATGTTTGTTTTGGGTTTTTAGTCACACATAATTAAGGCACAATAGTAGCAAAAAGTGTTAATAAGTGTGACCATGTGGTGTTTTAAGTGAAGAAATGTGGTATTTGTATGAGGATATAATCATCAATGCCACATGAATTTTATGTTTGTGTGGCCTTTTGTAATATTTAGTCACACAAAGCATGTTTGTTTTGGGTAATTCGTCAATACGAACAAAGCATAAAGTGGCCAAAAGTGTTAATAAGTGTGACCATATGCTGTTTAAAGTGAAGAAATGTGTATTTTGTGTGACTATTGATCATCCAATGGCCACATAAATATTATGTTTGTGTGGCCTTTTGTAATATTTAGTCACACAAAGCATGTTTGTTTTGGGTATTTAGTCACATACAATTAAGTTAACCAAAAGTGTTAATAAGTGTGACCATATGGTGTTTAAATTGAAGAAATGTGTATTTTGTGTGACTATTGATATCCATGGTCACATGATTTTATGTTAGTGTGGCCTTTTGGTAATATTTGTCACACAAAAGCATGTTGTTTTGGGGTATTTAGTCACATATAATTAAGCATAAAGTGGCAAAAAGTGTTAATAAGTGTGACCATATGCTGTTTAAAGTGAAGAAATGTGTATTTTGTGTGACTATTGATCATCCAATGGCTACTATGAATTTATGTTTGTGTTGCCTTTGTAATATTTAGTCACCACAAAGCATGTTTTTTTGGTGTTGTTAGTCACATACAATTATGCATAAAGTGACAAAAGTGTGCCATATGTGTTTAAGGTGCCATACATGTGTGTTTTGCTGTGATATTGATCTCCAATGGCCACATAAATTTTATGTTTGTGTGGAGCCTTTTGTACCATTTAGTCACACAAAGCATGGTTTGATTTTGGGTTATTTAGTCCACATATAATAAGCATAAGTGGACCAAAGTGTTAATAAGTTTGACCAATATGGTATTTAAAGTGAAGAAAATTATGTATTTTGTGTCGACTATTTATTATCAATGGCCACCTGAATTTTATGTTTGTGTGGCCTTTTTAATATTAGTCACACAAAAGCATGTTTGTTTTGTTAATTAGGTCACATACAAACAAGGCATAAAGTGACCAAAAGTGTTAATTAAGTGTGCCCTATGCTGTTTAAAGTGAAGAACTGTGTTATTTTGTGTGACTATTGATATCCAATGGCCACATTAATATTTTTTGGTGTGGGCCATTTGTAATATTTAGTCACACAAGTCATGATTCTTTTGGGTATTTTGTCACATACAATTAGCATAAAGTGGCCAAAACGTGTTAATAGTGTGACCATTTGGTGTTTAAATTGAATGAAATGTGTTATTTGTGTGACATGAAACATCCATGGTCACATGAATTTTATGTTCGTGTGGCCTTTGGTAATCTTTCGTCACACAAAAGCATGTTTAGTTTTTGGGTCAATTAGTCACATTAATTAAGCAGAAAATAGCCAAAAGTTATACTAAGTGTGACATATAGAGTATTAAAGTGCCGAAATGTGTATTTGGTGTGCCTATTGCACAATCCCTGGCTACATGAATTTTAGTTTGCTGTGGCCCTTGGTCAATTCTTAAGTCACCCAACAAACGCATGTTCTTTCTGGGCTGTGTTCCAGTCACTACATTACGCATACATGACCAAAAGTTGTGACCATATGCTGTTTAAGGTGCATCATGTGTTGGGGTGGGGCAATTTTGTGTGAACTAATTGATCATCCAATGGCCACATAAATTTTATGTTTGTGTGGCCTTTTGTAACATTTAGTCACACAAAGCATGTTTGTTTTGGGTATTTAGTCACATACAATTAAGCATAAAGTGACCAAAAGTGTTAATAAGTGTGACCATATGGTGTTTAAAGTGAAGAAATATGTATTTTGTGTGACTATTAATCATCCAATGGCCACATGAATTTTATGTTTGTGTGGCCTTTTGTAATATTTAGTCACACAAAGAATTAAGCAAACAATGACCAAAAAGTGTTAACAAGTGTGACCATATGCATCTTTTAGTCACATTTAAGAAATCAATATATATCAAAACAAAATCAAATATATATATCAAAATAAATTCAAATACAATAAAACTGGAATGTATATAACTGAACCAATATAAAATTGTAATGTCGTATATACTAAACTTCTCAATAAACTAAGGCCTTCTGACTCCTCTTCTTATTAGCTTCCTTTTGCATGGCATCACTAGAGACGTAGAAGTTTTTGCGCTTCGTTGGTACTTTAGGTGCAGTTTTGTTCTCAACAGTGATCATTTGTATGGTACTTGGTGGTGTTGCCTGCAGGAAACAAAAGCCGCGTGTATCAAACACTGAATTAAATATGAAGAATTATATATATGTAGGTTCATAAAACACATGTATGTACCTTTGGATAAAAAACAACTTGATTCTTTGGCCATGCAACAAACTACATACTGCATCCAAAACTGTTGTGCAACCGTTACTT
Source organism: Tanacetum coccineum (assembly GCA_026074375.1). Lineage (NCBI taxonomy): Eukaryota > Viridiplantae > Streptophyta > Magnoliopsida > Asterales > Asteraceae > Tanacetum > Tanacetum coccineum. The sequence continues at coordinate 9,422 of BQNB010168924.1, forward strand.
CCTACATCCGGTATAAATGCTGATCCACTAGAGATTTATCAATTGACACTTTGTAGCAATCCTTTGGGAGTGCTTTGTTATGAAGCATTATTTTCCCATCACTCTTGTATACGGTACCCTCAGCAATAATAGTTGTTTTCTTTAAGTGCCACAGTCTGCACTTTATTGCCTAAAAAATGATTTGTTGCATGTATGTATCAGAAACTCAATTAAATAAAAATTATATGAAAATTGTTGAAATACATACTTGGTGGTGTACCGACACATTTTCTTTTGTTTGTGAATCTGACTGAAGAATCCATTCCGATTGATCTAGATCATTCTCTTAGATCCCACAGATCTTAAAAGTTTCATGTATGCATATAAAAACGGGTAAATATATAAGCATGTATGTAGAAAAATTTTTTTCAAAAATCCAAAGGGGTGTTTTATTAATTACTTACCGTTTTTGCATTTCCTTCCGATGCTCGCATCATTTTCTGATCACTCAAGAATAGTTGTCGCCCTCCCTCATCAGCACTGCTATTTATTGGATGAATTTCCACCAGAGACACCTGCAATATAAATTAAGAAATGTGTTGGGATTAAAAGGATTCTTAGTACTACTGATGATACTGCTGCTGGTTATGGTTTTAGACTGCTGGTGAAGGACTGAAGAAAAATATCCAAGTCTTATAGCTGCCTAGTACATATGTTAGTACTGCTTTGTTAGTTGTAAATGTTGTGTATAATAATGTTGCTCTGCGTTAATGACTATTAGATATTAAGTAGTACTGTTGTTTTTTACTGCCGTCTTAGATAGGCATGTATATATATTAGGAAAAGATTAGAATTGGATGGAAACTTATTGTAGGCCCATTAGGTCTCCTTGGTGTATAATAGGAGGTCCTAGGGTATTAGGTTAGATGTACCTGCTATATATAGTATCATTGTTGTGAGTGTTAATTAAGTTAATTAGAAAATGAAAATTGTTAACAACATAAAAAATTACCGTAACATCTAGTGGTGTCAATTAAGTGGCGCTTAACTGCAACCTGCCCCCCTTGTGCAAGCCAAACTGATTTTTCAGTCTTAGTACATTCCCTGCTATCTGTGGGGACATTTGATGGACATACTCTTGTATTCAATAGATCTTTTCGTCACGTTCACGTCTCGCAGAATCATCGTTGGACTTTCTAGTAACATAAATTCTATCATCAGCTGCTTGTTTGCTTCGTGGAAAGATTCAAAAAAACCTCTTGGTATGTCACTCCACTTCCCACTCCTCTTGCATAACCTCCCTTTTCCTTACCTAATACAAGTGTCATGGCATCAGTGCCTTGATCTACCTGCAAGGTTCCTTCTTTGATCTTGTCCTCAGTTTCTTTCTACACACACAATATGGGAAATAGGTTATTATACGAAAATGAACATAATAAAAAAAATACAGGACAAATTACAGGTTTATCTCCCACTGATTAATCTCTATCATCTTGATATTTCCCGTATTTTGTTTCCCTTCCTTCAACCACAGGTAACCACGGGTGGGTTTTTCATCTTGTTTAATTTCTTTTATTTTTAATCTTTTAATAACATCAAATACATATTACATGTATTAAACGATTTTACGAATGATGCTATGAAATGCAAATGTGCAAATGTGTAATCTTACCATTTTCTCTTTCACATGTGCATATCCACCTCGTCTCATTGTATGCGAAAAAACACACTTGGAACGCAACATTTTAGCTTTAGCAAATTTCACCTTGTAACACAAAATCACAAGGCGTTTAGATGTAGTAATGCTGCTAGTATAAAACTAATATATATGGAAACACAAAGTTATGAAAGATATATGGACTTAAATAAAAATGACTAATTAAAACCTTGTATTCCTCGGTGGCCGTGTAGTTTACAAAATTGACCCAATCTTCGGCTTTTAAAATTGCAGAATACTTCGTCGGGACTTCATTTAGCTTTGAAGGTGTATCTTGGTTGGGCAATATGTATGTTTGTCTCAGTTTCCTTCTAAAATTCCTTAGAAGTTGACCAAGACGATTCATTACCAGCTTTCTGACCGTCAAGTCAACATCAAAGTATCGCTAGAAAGATTAACACAATGTTGTGAATTAATTAGTTGCACATAATGTAAATGCAAAGATAAACTTATGTAGTATTGGGTTTAAAAATAGTATATGTGTACCGTGATTTCATCCCATAGTTTATTTCTTGCTTCTGGACCCACCTTCTTCCAGGATAGAATCTGCAAACCTATATGCTCACGAACCATGTCTCCTAAAAAACTCGAAAACAATGCTCTGTGTTTTCTTGATATCCTATTCAATGCATCGAAGGTTACACTGAGCTTTACTCCACCGGGTTTTCCATATTCCCTGCGAAACTTGCATAACCAGGCTTAGCCCCTCTTAGATAACCATTTGATCTGGTTTGTTTTCATCATCCTCATGCGCATCCTCAGTATACTCCTCTGATTCATATCCTAAATCTTCAATTTCATATTCATTTTCATTATCCATAATAACTAAATTGGCTGATTTATCAGATTGCTTCCGGTTCCATGATTCTCAGCCGCAATTGTGTAAAAGAAAATAGTAAAAAGTGGTAATTTAATGGTGTAAAAAAGAGATGTTATTGTTATGTTTTGGTTGCAGCCTTTTTTTTGAACAGATGAAAAAAAGTGTTTTAGCTGAATTAGGAAAATAACAATCCATATTTCATATGTGATTTTAAAATTTTTGGCTGCAATTTGGCTCCAAATTTTTAAATTTTTAAAAGTTAAATTTTATGCTGAAATTAGGAAAATAAACCATCCAAATTCATATGTGATTTTTAAAAGTTAAATTTTTGAATTATTGATTAATTTGAAATTGATTTTTAAATTTGGCGTCATTAAAGATGTAATTCTTTTAATCATTAAAAGGCATGTGTGACTATCTGTTTATTAAACAATTTAAATTTTATTTTAAAATAAAATTTTATGCCATTTAACATATTAAAAAGTGGTCATCTTACATGTTATACTCATCCATATAGTCATAATACCAATTGATTCTACCAAAACATCTATCTAATACAAAATTTAAATTTAAATTAAAAACTTAGAAATATGTTATCAACATACCGAATCAAACTGCCCCGTGAACACCCCTAATATAACCCATATGATGTCAAATACCCATTAATGATTGTGACTAGCGATATCCTATTGCACATGACCCATGACCCATATGAATTAGCCCATCACCGGTCATCGGCATGGGTTCCATATTACCAATATAAGCCACTTCAACCCAATGCACATGACCCATATGTTAATTACCCATTGTCATCGTCATGATGTGTCGTAACAGGGGGGGGGGGGGGACTTCTAAGCACTACAACCCCAATGTTATGAACCCATATGATGTCAAATACCCTTAATGAAATGTGACCTAGTGATTATCCTAATGCATATGACCATGACATATGAATTAGCCAATTATCACCGGTCATGCATGGGTTCCAATACACTATAAGCAACTACAACCCAATGAACATGGCCTATGCCACATGTTAATTACCCATTGTCACCAATCATGGATGTGTCGTAACATGACACTTTAAGCAACTACAACCCAATGCATATGACCCATATGATGTCAAATATCCAATAATAAATGTGACCAGTGATAACCTAATGCACATGACCCATGAACCATGTGAATTAGCCATTATCACCGGTCATGCATGGGTTCCATTACACTATAAGCAACTACAACCCAATGCACATGACCCATGACCCATGTTAATTACCCATTGTCAATCACCAGTCATGTATTGGTTGATAACATGACATTATAAGCCACTACAACCCAATGCACATGACCTATGACCCATGTTAATTACCCATTGTCACCAGTCATGGATGTGTCGTAACATGACACTCTAAGCAACTAAAACCCAATGCATATAACCCATATGATGTTAAATACCAATTAATAAATGTGACCAGTGATAACCTAATGCACATGACCTATGAACCATGTGAATTAGCCATTATCACCAGTCATGCATGGGTTCCATTATATTATAAGCCACTACAACCCAATGCACATAGGTTCCATTACACTATAAGCCTACTAAATGACAAAACAGCCGAAAATGGCAATCCGATTACTCATCGATTAATCCTGCCTTGAACAATGTACAAGCTATAGGGAGGTCGACTGCCCGGCTATCGATTCAATATTTTTTCAACCTTTGCTACTAGTTCATTAAATTTTTTGTAAACAAGTAACAAAACTTTTATTCACGACGATTATCATGGCTAAAGGTATTTTCCCTCTAATATTTTTGTGAAATATTTTGTAAAATTCATAAAATACTTTTAGTCATGTGACTAAATGTCCCCCCCCCTAAAAAAATTTCATGAATCC